>CM029617.1:37984419-38284133 GCA_017311315.1 Dendrocalamus latiflorus
TGTGAAGTCGTAATAAAAGTTTATGTTCATTGCAAGTTGCACATGCAAACCAAATTATGCTAAATTTTTTTGCCGAAGGATTGAGCGTAGAAATATCGATGCATATAGTGGTAAGTGATATTTCGAAGGTGAGTGATATATTGACATGGCAGGCATGTGGCATGTGTGCAACTCTGTACTTCTAATGTTCAGAATTCCACCACTAGTCCTAACATGCATGCCTTAGGGAAAATAACTTGCTGGGTCTATTACATTTTGTCTACTGGGTGTAGCGTGGTTGTTCCCCTTTTTGTCACGCCCTGAAGATGGCTCCGCTGCATCCTTCTTCCTGTCACTCTTGGTCTTGAGAGCTGCCTCCCGAGCTTGAAGCTCCTCCTCCTGACGCTTGATGGCAGCTTCACGCAGACTTAACTGCTCCCGCCTCCTTTGCAACTCATCCTCCTTGCCCTTCAGACGGATTTGGTCCACCCTCACGCGGCGCTCTTGGTCAAGCCGCATCTGTCGTTCCACCTCGCGAGCCTGAGTCATCTTGACAAAATATTGTGCTTTGTTTTCCACCTCCACTGCTCGGTTATTTGGCCATGCCGGCGACACCCGATCCACCTATTCGATGAACCTGTAAGCCTATGTGTGGCGTGGTAGATGTCATCGATCAAGTTGAAAAAAGATAACGAGAAACAAATGATTTAGTTGTGGTCGTTACCACGAAGTCGTCATCCAGGTCAGGACATTTGAAGAACCTACGGCCGTATTTGGCTCGTTGTACTCGATCAGTCCAAACTCCCAACATCGTCCTAAAGCCGCAATGGCACTTCGGGCGCTCATGCCACTCCGGCACTCCAAATGGGTCGGACCTCCAGGAAGACATTGTTGTGTAGTAGTATTGTGATGCCTTGAGGAGGAGATGTGGTATGGAAGACATAGGAGGGAGGCCTTTATGTAGGCAGGTTATCTGGTGCAGTGGGCATAGTCCATGGAGAGGATAGTACTCGCTTTTCCTGGATTCCAGTGTAGCAATAAATGGCCCTATGTAGGCTTTTCAGAGACTATAGTCTCGTAATAAATTCATAGTTCGTAGTCTTTTCAGAGATTGGGCCATTCAAAGCCTAGAAAGCTAAAGACCTACGCCCCTATATGTGTACAGGCCTACAGGCCTACTCCTGTAAAGGCTAAAGACCTACGCCCTATATGTGTACAGGCTAAAGGCCTACTCCGTCACTGCGCAAAGCTGGCATATGCTGCCTCGTTTTGTCATGTCACTGAGCAAAATCTGAACTCTTTTGTCATGTCACTGAGCAAAGCTGCCCTCTTTTGTCATCTCACTGAGCAAAAGCTGACCTCTTGTGTCATGTCCCTGAGCAAAGCAGGGGCGTGTTGTCATGTCCCTGAGCAAAAGCCTCTTTTTTTGGTGGTCACTGCATTAAGCTACCCCGTTTTGCTATAAGTAGCAGGGTTGGGGTCCCATGACATTGTGAATCGAACAAAGTAGTACCCTCTCTTTCGTGGTGAAACATATCATGTCTGAAGTCGAGGGGCCAGTGGGATTTGGGTCACCGAAGGACGACATTCCCTTAGAAACGAGGGATATGTTCGGTCCGCAGTACCGATTGATACCAAGCCGGCGTGCTCAACCACCGTGGCCGAAATGCAGACACAATGAGTACGCGGTCGTCCAGATCTTGGATTCCCCGAACGATGGCGGGCGACGTTTCTTCCGATGCTCACGCTCCGGGGTACAAATTAGTAATGTTACATTTTGTATTGCTTATGGACCCTCGAAGTTTACCGTCATTTTTTTGTGCAGATGGCCAAATGCGACTTCTCCCACTGGATCGACCCTCCTCACGAACGGCATGTTGATCGTTATGTGGGTACATTATGAGCTCGAATATGGGACTTGGAGTACCGAATAGAGAGTCTCACTGAGGAGAACAACGACCTCCGCGAACAGATGCAACGCGAGAGGGGCAACGAGGAGGTCGTGAATATAGGAAGCTCTTATGATCCCACATGTTGCTGCGCGAACCCGAGCTGTATATGTGCATGCCACTACCACGATGGACAACCACGTCCGAGGCGACCCCCTCAGCATTTCTCCATGTGGGTGCCACGAGGCTCGTTTGGCATGTAGGTAAGAAGGTGTATGGTTGTGTTGTGTTTTAGTTGTTGTGTTCGTTGGTGTGTTGATGGCTGTAGTACTTGGTTGTGTTGTCATTTTTTGGTACCCTCCATGTTTACCGTCGTTGCTGTGTTGATGGTTGTAGTACTTGCTATATTTTATGTACGTGCAATCTATGTGTGGTTTCGTGTTGTGACTGGGCAAAGCTGTTTTATTTTAGGTCGTAGCCTTTTCAGCCGATTGTGCTTTTTCAGGAAGCATAAATTCATAAGCAAAAAATTCATAGTTCGTATCATTTGCAGTCGTTTGCAGTAAACATAAATTCATTGCAGGAATTATAGAACAACAAAGTACAGACTACGGATTCGTACACAAATATCACATGAATATAACATATACACATACATACAAACAAGTAGCTCATTACAACACGACCCACAAGCCTACACATTAATATCACTGCCTCCTAGCCTTACCCTTACCCTTACCAAGGGCGTCGGTGCCTGGAGTGTAACGGCTAGGCTCGCGGCGGCGTCTGCGTGGTACAGGCTGTGAAGGCTGAGTCTCAGGAGCGCCTACGAGCTGAGACGGGCCTATCTCATCGTAAGTCTGCTGCTCCACCTCGTCGTCGTCCTCACCCCCTCGTCAGGGAAAGTGTCGCTCGTGGGGGATGAGCTCTGTGCCGTGTAAGACCCTCGCCGCGTCGGGTCTGAAAGTCGTGTCGTAGGCATGTCTACGTCCCTCCCCGCGCCGGTGCTGCAACCACAACGACTAGCCGCACGACGTAGCCGACCTGCTAGCCTCTGTCATCCAACATTTGTTAACCAACAAGATACGAAGATATTACGTACTAATTTTGTAAGTGGCTTTGTCGAAGCTTACCTCTAGGAAGGTAAGCGTCCGGGCGTCGCCGACTGTCCTGGAGAAATGCTCTATGTCCTGTACGGACTGCTTCAGGGTGTTGCCCTGCAAACAAGCAAAAGAATGGATAATTTGACTATATGTAGTGATATTTATATCTATTGGAAAATAAGCAATGAGATTGAACATTACCACACGGTCCAGGACTGGCTCGAAACGGGGAGATCACGTAAGCACAAGGTTGTCAACACTGAACTCCCGAGGTATCTTGCTCTCGTAGTCAAAGTTTGCGATGCCTCGCTGCTGCGACATAATGAGAACATGGAAAGTGGTACTGCCTCGGTTTACCACATGTGCATGAGAAATCAATAAGGACAACCTTATGCCTCCTCGTCGGCCGGAGCTCTCCATCGGTCGTTGTACCACCCCTTTCTACAACCTCGTAAGTGCCCGTGAGTTGTCAAAACAATGTACCTCATGTGCCTCAGCCCTCAGCCTTTGCCTTTTCAAGGTGGCGCTTCAGTTTTGGCGCCCATCTCTCTTGTTTACTCTGTAGCGCCATTGCATGTGTGTGTCTTTCGTTGAACCAGGCAACAAGCTTGTAAAAGTGAATGATACTATAGCATTGACGGGCATACCACGTATACCCCTAAGCAAGTTATTGAAGGATTCGACCATATTGCTTGTCTGAAACTCGTACCTCCAGCCACCATCGTCATGAGCCCTTGTCCATTTGTCGATATCTCTCATCAATCCCGACAACCACTGTCTACCTTCTGCGTTTGTTGCAGTATTAAGCTGCTCCAACTTCTCCTGGAAGAACTTGACCTCAAGCATTCGAGCGACCTCCTCGAACAGAGGAAAGTTATCCTTCGTACCATCCTTACGGATTAGATTCTCGGCAAGATGCCGAGTGCACCAACGGTGGTGCAAAGGTGGATACCCCGGTATCTGCTCTTGTACGGCAGCAAGTATGCCCTGGTGTCTATCAGATATGACACCCACCTCCCTACCAGGGCCGACCACGTGCCTCCGAACGAGCCGCAAGAACCATCCCCAGCTGTCTTTGTTCTCCCTCTCAACCAAAGCAAACGCCAAAGGAACCAACGCGTTGTCTGCGTCACAGGAAATGGCTATCAGAAGTGTGCACTGGTACTTGCCAGAAGAAACGTACCGTCAATGGAGAAGACGGGACGACAATGCCGAAAGGCCTCGATGGACTGAGCAAAGCACCAGAAAGAACGGAAGAATATCTGCATCCCATCTTGATTCCATTCGTTTGGTTTCGGGACGTACTCATAATGCATGCCTGGATTAACCGCTTTGATTGCATTGAAGAGTGCTGGCAACTGCAAGTACCCATCTTCTCAGTCCCCATATATCATCTTCCAGATGCGTTGTTTTGCCCTCCATGCTTTTCCATACCTTATCTCGTATCCAAATTTCTCCTTAACAATCCCAGCAAGTGTCTTCAACCTTCATATTGGGTTCTCCCTTTACTATGTGACACAGTGACTTGGCAATAATGGTAGAGGTCAACTGCCGATGCTTCTGTTTGAGCTCTGCTTCGGCACAAGTGTGTGGGCCAACGATTCTTGTGATCTTGAACTTTCCCGTGTCCTTCTGTTTCCTAGCACAAACCCTCCATTCACATGTTTCCTTCTCGCACACAACTGTGTAACCTCCGCTCCACATAAGAATGCCTCACCTTGAATGGCCTTTTACGAATCACTGAATACTCCTGCAGCCACCTTCTCAATGCAGACAAGTCCTCAAACATCATGCCCTTCTCAATTGTCATGCTTGAACCGGCCTCAGGAGCATCTAGCAGCTCGTCATCCCTTCCTTCTGCATAAGCCCCATGAGAATGACTAAGATCGCTGAATTCATGAACTGATGGATCCCGGCCAGGGCAATAACGCCTGATCAGCTCAATATCACTTTCGGTCAGCTCTCCAAAAAGGGCGGTAATCGTCAGAATCAACGGCCCTTGCGATCTCGTAAGGCTGCAGATCATCCACAATTTGAACATCCACACTGTTGGAGTCCCTGCAGACTTCTTCAACGTTGCCAGGATGGAGCAACGGGAGGAACACCAATATTATCAGGAATGTCTCCTGCATCATAAGCATGAAAACGATGGGATTGAGATAAAAAAAAACAACAATGACGGGAAAAGGCTAAAGTGTGGCTCGACACTTACTGGGATGATCCTGAGGGGCCGCCACAACATCATCAGTCCGACATTCAACTCGAACTGGTTGAGAAATCTGAACCTCGTTCGGGGCAGATAGAGCATCGGACACCTCAGGCTCTTCTTCCACATCCACCGCAAGATCCGGTAACGGAGGGTCAAAGGGTGCCTGATCACCTAGTTCTGGTGAATAACCGTGAGAGGTGGGATCAATGGACACCTTCCGCACAACAAGGTCCAAACATTTTAACTCATTCCGCATAACCAATCTGACATATTGTCCCACTCATCCTCACAACCAATTAAGATCAACCGCCTGAGAATTGTCTTTCGAACCGTAGTGAAGTAACCCCTCAACTGTGATGCTCTCCTCGTTTCCATGACAATGTAGCTCCTCCCGAGCCCTAGCAACCAACTCACTAAACGACGGCCGATCACTGAATATCAGAGGCACCCTTTGCATTTCAACAAATCGAACATTTCCATAATCATCACTTCTCACACTGCCTCCATGATATATGGTGACTAGGTTGTCCATCTAGTTCATACAGAAAACATGGTGAGCATCTTTTGACAAAGAGGGAAGCATGGTAAAGGAATAACAAGGGGCAGTACATCTTAAATAACATTAGCTACATGTTTAACATAAACTAACTATTGATAATATCATGCACGATGCATGCACCCGAACTACCATGATCAGCAAGTCCAATTCTTACAAAGCTATTGAAGGAAGAAAGATTGGTAGGAGCAATCCAATTCAGAGGCAGAATTTTGCTACTCTGATCTGATCTAGATAACCCATTAAATGCTTCAAAGACAATGGTTGATAAAGACACGTAGCAAAAAGATTTCGGACTGCAGTATTCCCCACGGCTACCATGTGCCACACTCAATCCATTTCGCCAACGAAAAGTATTTACTTGGCAGTGCCAATTTCAGAAGATTAAATGTAAAAGCTTTGCCGCTCGGCAGATCTGTCGTCAAGCATCAGACAGCTACATCATCCATCATAGACTGGGCAGCAGCACAAATGCCGATGGTAGACAGAGATAATAACAAATAATACGCACAACACCATAGCTACAAATTTATCATTACAAGAAGTCTCATCATCCATCCACCCACAATTAACTAATGTACAATTGCACAAACACAACTTCTTAGCAAACTCTCTTTTTTTCGCAAACACGCAATTTCAATTTCAGAAGATTAAGGATGCTGACCTTAGACGGGGGAGGCGGCCGGAGGCGCGGGGCGGCGGCCTGGAGGCCGGGCGGCACCAGAGGGCGGCGGCCGGAGACACGGGGCCCGGGGAGGCGGCGGGGGCCGGGGCGGCGCTGGCGGCCCGGGGAGGCGGCGGGGGCCGGGGAGTCTGCGGCGGCCCGGGGAGGGGGCGGGCGGCCGGGGAGGCGGTGGCGGCAGGGGAGGCGGGGCGCTGAGGAGTCGAGCGGCGAAATGAACACGCGGGCGCTCGGCGCTGCATAAGTGGCCAGGGCTCGGCGCCAAGATCTACGGCTCCGAGCTCGGCGCCAAGATCTACGGCTCCGAGCTCGGCGCCACGACCCACGGCTCCGAGCTCGGAGCCACGATCCACGGCGCCGAGGTTCTGCCACGTCAGCGCCACGCAGGCGACCAGGTTGGAGTGGGCCTGCAACCTCGGAGCTATGGACCACGGCGCCGAGACGTGTTACCTCGGCGCCGTGGGTCACGGCTCTGACCCCCCTGGGTCCAAAAACGGAATTAAAACTACCAGGGGTCTAAATGTGAGTATTTTTCAAAAAAAGGGTTTAAATAGAAAAAATTCGGAGATTGAGATGAGTAGAGTATATTGTTGCAAGGCAGAAATGCAGATTTTTCAGGAAACAAAACTGCCAGATGGACGTTCTACTTCGTGCGTATCTTGAATTTTATCATGCGCGGACAGTTCCCTAGTTTTGAATTGCTCTTTATTTATTGGTGTTGATCAGATGTCTGGGATTAGTCCTGGCAGTCTGGCATAACCCCGTGGGATCTGGGGAAGCGAACACCTATCATCGAACATCTTGTTAAATCAGGAACTCTCCCGAAAGGAAGAGCTTTGGTCCCTGGATGCGGCATGACAAGTTCAACACACAAACCATTTACCATGTGCTTCTATCTGAAGTAGTCTTTTCCCCAAATATTATTGCTCATGACCGGGAGTTAGACCATGACTTTCTTCCTGGGTTGCATGCCATAGGACTTTGTACTTTTTTTGCCATTTGACGCCGTCAACATCAGTCACAGCCTCTGTCTATTGAGAACAGATGTGCCATGAGTTGCCATGAAAAAAACATATTAGTAATTTCAATCTTTGATTGAAGATTGTCACTGTGGTAGTGTGCTAGTGTGCCCTACTATGGACCGTAGTAGACACTTTGAAATGCAAGATGGTTATGTAAGTAGTGATCTAATTCATTTCCCACTATAAGAACAATTTGCAAATTGCAGCTAGGAGGGTTCTGCTCAATTTTCCATTGTAATACCATTTCATCAGTATTTTCTGATTGAGTTGCTTCTGTCTAACAGGGATATGATGTGATCGCTCTGGCTAGCCTGGCGCGATTAGTTGTTGGCTTGGACATTTCTGATATGGCTACCGAGAAAGCTAAGGCAGGTGAGATGTAGCTGAGTAGGAGTTGGATTACCAGTTAAGGGAAGCTATGTTGACTTATTTAAGCTGTTAACATAGGATTTGGCAGTTGCTTCTTTTTGGTGTGCTTTTTGGTAAATATGTCTGTACAGAGTGATGATTTATCTTGTAGTCATGTTTGATATCTTATCTAGTAATATTATGTTTGGAGTGGTTCAGGTTCAATTTCATGCTGGAAAAGATTAGCAGTATTTCTCAGAAGCGAAAGAGCATATGCCTCCTAGAGCATGGTTAGGTTTAATTTATGTCATAGGTTAACTTTCTTCAAAATAAACAATAAACCACATGTGATGTTAATTACAAAAGGGAACCAGAAATATTCTAAAATGACTCCTTTATGGTTTTGTAGTTTCGGAGCTGAGGAGCAAGGATGCCAATTGGGCCCACTTTTTGGATAAAATTGGCGTGCAGTCCATTTTTAATTAAAATTCACAATCATTCTAACTATCATAACTGGGATAAAGCTTTTCTACTTTATCTTTTTTTTAAAAAAATGTCTTATGACTGTAGGCAAGACCCTCTATGGTGCTAAAACTTATATAAATGTCCCTAATCGTTTTCCCCATTGGTATATCAGTGGCCACTCTCTTTGCCAAATGCAGATTGTTTTACTTTTCTGGCAGTCGATTTCTTCAAGTTGACACCAAGTGAACAATTTGACCTTATTTTTTATTGTACATATGTGCCAATATATCCTGTCAATTTATTGATCTGGTGGCAGCTGTGATTATCTTTATTAATATACACAGGTTCTTTTGTGCACTCGATCCAAGCTTGAGGCTAGCTTGGGCAGAGACAGTTGGTCACCTTTTAAAACCAGATGGAGAGCTTATCACCTTGATATATTTGGTGAGGACAGAATCTCTCTGTTCTTTTTGTTTGCCTTTGCATTTAAGATGTCATTGTACTTATCACATGATATTCTATTCTTCAAACTGTACTAAAATTTGAACTATCTGATTTACTCTTAAGATTTTCTAAGTCCTTTGATGTTATAAGTATCCTAATCCTAGAGGCTGTTGGTTAACCATCTGATTTGCATTGAAGATGTCATTGTACTTATCATATGTTGTTGTATTCTTCAAACTATACTAAAATTTCAACCGTCTGTCCTTCTTTCAAGGTTCGTGAGTAGTCATACGTAGTCACTGGAACTCACTACTGAAGTGACTCTGAATACTAACAAATACAATTTAAGGATCGTTGGTAGAATCTGAATTCTTACTAGTAATATTACTTATATACTCATGTTCTGGACTTGTCTACTGAAGAATTGCCAATGTTGGTTGTGTTGGATTTGCAGCTGTTGCCCCTAGATTGGGCTTTTACTTAAACCTCAGTTTCAACTTGGGAAAAACATGCCAGTTTTTACTAAAATAGTGGTCAAAATGGCGAGTTATTTTCTACTCTGCAACTAATAATATGAAACAATACATATTCAAGGTCAATAGATAAATTGATTAAAGTGGGGTTCCATAGCTTGGTGTAAATCAGCAGGATTTTGCCTCTAGTTAGCCAAATTTGAGCGCTTGATGCAAATCTAAGGAAGCAGCCATCCTCTGGCTATTTTCTCATTTCTGATCCACATGCACCCACAGATTTCAGGACCTTCAATGCAAGATGCCCTTGACATGTAAGGAATCAACATGTGATCATCAGCTGAAGCGGTTTGGTGCACTACAGTGCTTAATCTTCTAAAGCTAATACTGACATTGGATAAAGACATGCTAATGCCTCCCATGTTATTGTTTCAATATATTTTGCTTCGTTACTTTGGAGTCAAGAAAACAGAATAAATTCAGGTGCTTACTCCAACATGCGGCCTCAGTTGAAACATGGAAATTAGGATGCAGATATAAGTAAGTATTTAACACCAAAATTAATCTACATACATGCATGAATGCGATTTGCTTCGCTGGATGCTATTCCATTATTTTGTTCACCGTGAAGAACATTGCTTATAGGGCTTCTTATTGCAGATCAGTGATCAAGGACCAACACCATACAATAGTACAGTTGCTTAGTAAGTTTGCCTGTCCCCTCGCTATCATGAAAGAATTTATTTCCAACTTAAAACCTTCTATTTTTCTTGGTGATGACGTAACTTTGTGTTGGACAAAAATCTTACCCTTCTCTGAAATCACAGCTATCAGAAAGTACTGGAACCGTTGGGTTTCAAGGCTGTTCTTATGGAAGACAATGAACTAGCTATTAAACCGCGCAAGGTACATGGTGTTTTTTTTAATGTGTATGTCTTTAGAACATTCGACTGTTTTTTAGGACAAAAACAGTTAGATTGATCTGAGGCGTTAGATCTCCATCCAACGGATCCACCCATACAAGCCCCCCTCCAAAAAAAAATGATTTAGGGCGTTGGATCTTCATCTAACGGCTCAAAATCTGACTGTTTTTGTTCTAAAAATAGTCGAATGTTGTATAGACACTCCCTTTTTTAATTGAGTTGTATATTACAGAGACTCCTCTTGTCGCCTACAGTTTTAAGCGTTATGTTTTGCCAAAGCATCGTATTCTCAATACATGAACAATTACTCAATTGGCCTCTATACTTGTAATCTTAGGTAGTGAAACCACGATCGCTTCTGCTGACGTCTTTGATCTTTCACATCCTTTCCAGGGTCGGGTCGCGAGAAACTTGGAAGGTGGAAGAGATGCAGACAACAATCATCTCTATGAGAAGAGATGCAGCGCTCGTCTTCTTTCTAGCCTTTAGACTGTATTGAGCTTCGCTTTTGTTGTTGGTATCAGGGATACAAAACGCGGAACCGGCGGTATTCCCAGCCAGCGACTGTTACTGGTCGCCGGCCGGTTACTAAAAATTCCAGAAAAAAACTGGTTGGATTTTATGAATTAAATTTTGAATTTGGATGATTTGAAAACCGGTAACGGGAAAAGCGCTTAAAAAACCAGAAAACCAGAAAAAACTAAGAGAAAACTCAGCACAAAATATTGGGACTAGCATATTTATGTATGTTTAGTCCATACAATATGTAATCTAATAAAAAAATCTAAATTAATCTAGAAAGTATATTTATAACTACTGAGATTTTGGCTGGTTTTCTCCTTTGGTACCCATCGGAATTTTCGGTAACCGGATGATAACGGCTGGGATTTCTATGCTAGTTGGTATCCAATATTCCAATTCATGATGTTCGGTCATGGAAGATGTACGCGTGCCGGTACAAGAGGTTTCAAATGTAATGGCTAGAGATGCGTCTTTTAAACTACCTCTTGAAGTATGAATAGAGTATTATGTTGTTAAAGTATGAATTAGAGTATTATGTTGTTAGCTTGTCATTCTCGGGTGTACCAGAATGTAGCTCTCATCGTCTCAAAAAAGAAAATAAGAATAGAAATACCCAGAAGACGAAAAGGGAAAAGGAGAAGAAAATGGATTGGTTAGACCTCATGGGCCTTGATCGCAATGGGCCTTATCTCAAACCGACCCGGGCCCAAAAGACGGACTCGATCCGGATCCAAGACGGACGCGCCCTTTCGGGCCCAACCCAACCCAACCTCCTCTATAAAGCGAGGCCGGCGCAGCATGCTCGGGTTCTTCTTATATCGCAAGAAAGGGTGAGAAGAAAAAAAAAGCCGAGAAAGTAAAAAAACACCTCGCTTCATCGCCTCCGCCGCTGTGCGCACGACGCGACGCCATGAGGCCTGACATCTCCGCCCTCGAGAACCACTTCGCCGTCTCCGGCGAAGACGCCGGCCTCTTCTCCGCCGCCACCGACCTGCCCGCCATGGAGCTCCCCACCTGCGCTGACGTGAGCTACCTCCCCTCCCCTCGACCCCCTTTGCGCGCCGCCCCGCCCCCCCCCCCCCCCTTTGCGTCGATCTGCCCCCCAGATGTGTTCTGGCCTCTAATCTGTGTGTTGTCTCCCGAGCAGTTTGATGGGTTCCAGAAGGCGACCAAGGAGCTGGTGAAGAATAAGAAGGGCACGACCACGCTCTCGTTCATCTTCGACAAAGGCGTCATCGTAGCCGCCGACTCCCGGGCCAGCATGGGCGGATACATATGTGAGCACCCGGTCCTCCTTGTCGTACTGGTTTGGGTGTTTCGGATGGTTAGGGTTTGGTGGCGGTGTTAAGTTTGTGGTGTGTATGCGTAGTTTCGGTCAGAAACTTTAGATCTTTGCGAGGAATTTGATGTCTTGCTCCGTCGATTAGGTCTGGGAGGAGACGGTTGTGACTAGTAATGCTTGTCGCGCAATTTTTGGTTTGCGGGATTGTGAAAATTTCCGTTTCTATGCAAGATTTGTGGTTTCCAGTGGTTTTTAGGTCTGGAGGTTTTCGTAGCTCGTCTAATTCGGGGTGGTGATTCGTAGTTTTAATCGCAAATCAACTAAGAGTAGGATGTGAAGGACTGCTGTTTATGCTGGTGATTCGTGGTTTTAATCGCAAACTACTAAAGTAGGATGTGAAGAACTTCTCTTTAGGCTCTAACAGAGATCAAACAAAACTAGCCATTTTGACATGATGAGCAGGGAAGCACAGCGTCGCAACCTCACAATTCTCACTTGTCCTCACAATTCTCACTTGTGGCCGTGTTTGGCTATTAATGATTCATATGTATGAGGTGATGAAGATGCGGAGATACTGATTAAGTGTTGTCACTGATTAGTCGTTGGACGAGAAAGTATTGTTAGTGGAATGTGTTTACGGAGCTCTGAGAAGTGAGAACCATTCAATGATAAGAGTGGGCGAATAGATATATTATAGAGCTAAACTAGGATTTGGGTGGAAAAAGGTTTGTTTTGCTAAGATTTACAATTGGGTTCAAGTTTGTTTCTCTGATGCCCATGGCATGTGATGGAATATGGATTGAACAAATATATTTCATGAAGGTCCAATTGTTATGCAGACTGATTTGTGCCCTTTGTGGTTTTGAGGAAGACAATACAAAATTGGGAACTTTTAGTTTAGGAAATTACTTTTTGATGTTTGTTTGTCACATGTGGAGATCACTGACCTCAACCGACTGTACGCTGATTCTTCCTTTTGTAAACTTGCCCTTGCATGAGTATTATCATAAAACAACTTTTTGAAAGAATTGTTTGTCGTTTTAGAAGGACTTGGCTTAATCCAAGGATTATCACTTAAACATACTTGTCAGATCGTATTACTGTTTAACATGATCTCACATTACTTTTTTTGTCTGCAGCTTCACAAACTGTGAGGAAAATTATTGAGATAAATCCTTACATGCTGGGAACGATGGCTGGAGGTGCTGCTGATTGCCAATTTTGGCATAGGAACTTAGGGATCAAGGTTAGATTTCCACTTGCTTGTAATTATTACCTGCATTTCATTTTTGCAGAGTAGGACTAATACTAGCTTTTCCTTTTCAGTGCCGGCTCCATGAGCTTGCAAACAAGCGAAGGATCTCTGTTGCTGGTGCTTCAAAGTTGTTGGCTAACATCCTTTATTCATACCGTGGGATGGGACTGTCAATTGGTACAATGATTGCTGGATGGGATGAGAAGGTGAATGGTTGCCTTTTATTACATGTCTTTAGTTTCTTTAAGCTGTATGCTGCTCTATGCTTAATGATTTCTTGATCTAGGGTCCTGGCTTGTACTATGTTGATAGTGAGGGTGCAAGGCTCAAGGGAAACCGGTTCTCTGTTGGTTCAGGTTCGCTATATGCTTATGGTATCTTGGACGAAGGGTAGGTTTTTTTTGTTACCTCTGATATGTTGCTTTGCTGGCTGCTTCTTGGAGTTGCCTTATGTTTGTACTTCGCCTTTCAGTTACCGCTTCGAGATGTCAATTGAGGAAGCTGGTGAATTAGCACGGCGGGCTATTTATCATGCCACATTCCGTGATGGAGCAAGCGGTGGTTGTGTTAGTGGTATGTTTTCTGTTTCTTAGTCTGTGTCATTATGTTTATTTTAGAACTTTACATTATCATGTTTTCAGATAGCTGTCTACTTATTCTGGCTAGGGTCATATAAGATCCATCCATTTTCTTTCTTTTGGCAATAACGGCAAACAACCTTCTACAATATAATCTTAACATGCTGTTACCATAATAATTTTGAAACAAGATACCTTGGTGACACTCCGGATCTGATTATTTGCATCCATTATCTAATCAAGTAGTAATGCTGAAGCTCCCTTCTGTTCTTCTTAGGCCTGTAGGATAGGGGAACTTATGTGCTTCATAGAACTTTTGCAAAGCACAGTTACAAAATGAAATTCCTCTTGATCATCTGCTCCCCCATTTTGTTAGTTCATATATGGATTGTGGCTGACATTACCAGTTTGTTTGGATTGCAGTTTATCACGTTGGCCCTAATGGTTGGAAGAAGCTTTCTGGAGATGATGTCGGGGAGCTGCACTACCACTACTACCCGGTTCAGGCAGCTCCTGTTGAACAAGAAATGACCGAGGCGCCTGCTGCGTAAACCTGCTGTCAAGAAATCCGAGTTGAGGCGCATGTATCCGGGGCCCGTGAATTGTAGAAGCGCCTTATTTCTGAACTTGGGACATGTTTCTCTCGTTAATGTTGGATCTTTTGAGATTCGCTGATGTTTCTGAGCAACTTTACAAAACTGGTATCGCAACATGACTATAGACCAATATATGTTTCTATTGAAGATGCCCTTTACATTCGTGCGTCCACGGTATCTCTGGTCTGTGTTGTGTTTCCTGCCGCTGTTGTATAATCCAGCCTCGACTCCAGAGTGCCTGACCGGACACGGCCTTCAGCTCTGGTAATTAACGCAGAACTATTTGTGCTGATCAGTTGCACAGTCTGCTGTTGTTTTTGCACGTCGACGAGGCAAGGATACTATACACTAGCATAGGTCATAACAGTAGTAGCATAACCGGTAGTTATAGGCCTTTTTTTTTCTCCTTTTCATGGTTTTTAGCTTTGCCTTATTCAAAAGCCAAAATAAATGGCGTGGCTTCAAACGGCTTTCGGAGCTTAAAATTGTATGTACTGTTCGTATCAATATCTCTATCGTTTGCCACTGTCTTGAAGAGCATAAATAAAATTCATTAGCTGTAACAAAAAACTATGAGCCGTAGTCTGAAAGTGACTTTTTTTTGTTGTTTTTTTTGGTTTCTTTGAAAGCCGAAATAAATGGCGTGGCTTCTCTAGGCCGTTTTTGAAATGACTTCTCGAGCTCAAAATTGTGTACGCTATCCGTGTCGGCATCTTCGTCATCTGCTACCGTCTTGAAAAACATAGACAAAAACCATCAGTCGTAACCAAAGCTATGAGAATAGGACTATAGTACAGTACATTCAAAAGATCAGTTCTGTTTTGTTTTTGGCTTTTCAGTGATTTTGATTTCTCTCAGCAATAACTATTTATAAGAGTAATAAACCATAATTAAAAGTTATAAGTCACAGTCTTAAAAATATATCTGTATCGCAGAAACAGGGTTATTATACATTCTCGATGGCCATACCTAAGTAAAACACAAAACTTAAGTCACGAGCGCACGAACGAGCACCTCTACCTTCTTACTTTCTTAGTTATCTAATTAGGATCAGCTCTCATATACCTTTAGTAATTATTATAAAAATGTGAGACCCAAGGTCTGATCTAATCCAGTTCAAATCTGGGCCAATAAAGAAAAATCTAAATTTAATTTAATTTATTTATAATTTTAGGTTAACTTGGAGCGAAAACCTAGACGGACTTGCGCCCATTAGCAGCCCTGCTCCCACGCGCTGCGCGATGGCATGCGCGTCGGTCGAGCCATCCGTGCGTTGCGCGCGCCTGAGGGCGTTCACCGGTCAGGACCCACGCGCAATCGTCCACCGATGCTGGCCGCCGACCAGGCGCCCCGCCAGGCACCACCGGCGTACGCAAACTATCCATCCTGCACATCACGTGAACGGTGATTTTCCTTTACATGCATGACTGGAACGACGATCGAGCTTTCAGGAGACAAAATCGCTCTAGTGCTACGGCTACGGCACAGCCAATGGCAATGGAACTGAAAACTGATTCTCAAAGAAGAAAAACTAACAGAGTGTGCTCATATACATAATGGCATTTTCTGCATGACGTTTGTACTTGTATACAGATCAACAAGCCTGTTTTAGAGCAAAGTGCAGATCAGCCCATATCTCATTACGAAGCACATGATGCATACTTGCATAGAGAGCATGCTTCAAACTAGAAGCACATCGAGCGAGTTCGTTTCAGCCTTTCATGAGCACGCTTCAAACTAGAATACATTTGCAAGTTTGCAGCCGTAGCTCTCCTCAGTGATATGCTCTAGAGACAACCATAGAGATAATTACATTGAAACAAAACTGAAAATTCAAAAGAAGTCTGAATTTTGTGAGATTTTGATTTTAGGTGAATCTTCGCCTAATTCAACCCCAGCCCTTCATGCCCAAAACTATCACCCCAGTGAACCAATTTTTGCTTGAGCACTGTTCACTGTCTGAATTTGTCGCCGCCGCCCGAGCTCTCACTCGCTCCCGTGCCTTCCTGCGCCTTCTTGGTGCTTCCTTTAACAGCCCTTGCCAGCTTCCCTTGACCCGCAGAGCGCCGACGGGCCGCAATTCGCCGCCGATATTTCTTGCCGCCACCCTCTCCTGGCTGACCTTCCTAAGCCGCAATCTTGACCGCCGCATTGCCACGCCTAACACCGCCAGTACTTCCCCCTTAGCCAACCGCGCCGCACCTTCCTGCGCCCTCTCGATCGTGCCACATGCCGCCGCCGCCATTATCCCCACCTGTGCCGAACCACCTCTCTGCTCTATTTAAAGCCCAGAGCTCCCTCTGGGAGGTGCATCAGTGCCTCGGAGAGCCACCCAATACACCCGATCAACCCCTCGACCGGAGCATCGCTGACGATCGCCGGATTTTCCCAAGGCAAGCTCTAACTCAATTTTGCCCTCCAATCAATTGCTTTCCAATTACCTATGCCCATAGCCTCCTCTTGATCCTAGAAACCTCCCTGAACCATCGTCTTAGCTCCTCGAGCTCTCCTTTTCTCCGCCGCCGAAGCCCACCGCTCGGCCATGGTGCCTCGCCGTGGATAGCCCAACTCCGACCACCCCTGCCCAAACCACCACTTCCCCAAACTTCCTCTAACCCCCAGGATGCTCAAATGCTAGTGCTACTATCCTAGGAACCCACTGATACTCCCTGTGTCATCCAAACGTCCTGTAGGAGGAAGACCTCGCCGCTGGCGAACGCCGCCTCCCCTGCCACCGCTGACCACAAAAATGGAACCTTGACACTCCCGGAAACCCGACCATAGCCCCAGAAGCTATCGCAAAACACCCTAGCCCCACCAATCTCCGTCGCCTTCTTCCTCTGTTTTCAGTCGCCGCATGACGGTTGAAGAAGATGACACTGTTCATCGTGGGCCACACAGTAATAGACCGAGTCAGTTAGCAAACTGGGCCGACCGAAACACCGTAGCAAGCGGGTTTGGCATGAACAGTGACTAGACCCGCCATGAACAGTAAATGCCCGCAATGAACAGAAAACCCGACCCGTTACTATTCACCAAACCCAAAAAATACAAAATATACTCATTTCAACCGTTTCGAGCCCGCAGATCCATCCCTCAGCTCTGTTTCCCCGTATTAGACACCTAGAAACCCAAAACCTATTTTATTTGGTTTTTTTGGATTTTATTTCTTAATTTAATTTATTTATTCCTAGCTCAACCCTTCGGGTATGGAATTGAATTATTTTGCTTTGCTTTACGCTAGCACACGACGTCGAAGGCCAGTCAGTTCAAGAAGGAAAAGCTCAAGATCAAGCACAAGAATCAGAAGAATACGAAATTGTAGAATACATTAGTCCGGAAGGTAAGTCACATGTCTTTGATCATATTGAACCTACATTCTTTTAATTATTTATTTATCAATATTTTTATTATGTTATTTATGCACTGTTATTTATTGTACAATAAATATTTAGAATGACATTATATTAGCTAATATCCTACCACTCGAAAAAACCATGTTCAATTTGATAGTTATATTCACCTTGACAAGACCTAATAATATTAAATGTATTATTAATGTAATTATGATAGTTTAGGAACTCAACAAAGTTTTCCACAACTAAGAGACTTGGCATTTTGCTGATAGAATTTTAAAAGTGGTTCTAAGGTAAGGAAGTTTCACGGGAAGCCATGAGTTGGCCGGGTCCCATGACCTTATCCTAGGGTGGAGGCTTAGACTGGAAAGGTGGCAGTGCAGTGGGCACTGAATTATGGGTTTGTGGGTAGAAGTTGCCTCAAAGAATATTAAGGACTAGACCCTTATACCAAGTACAGAATATAGTAACCGCTCAACCATAAGCGTTGACTTGTCAAACCTGATTTAGTAGATACTTAAATCGATTGAAAATCTACTATAAGGATATGATATACTGTTCCAGAAGAGGAAACAGCCGACATAAGAATGTGGTATGGAAATGGTAAAACCATACTTTCACAATAGTAGGCTCCGCCTTGTCAGGCCACCGTATTCCGTGACAGAGGGTATCTAGTCTATCGGATAGAGGCTACATAAAGAGTGAGTAGTGAAACCACCTTGTTTTCTCAACTCAGTCATAAGGGTTGAGGAATCTTGTGGGTAAAATTGGACAGCACTACAGAGTCATAATATGTGGTATTCGAATATGCCGTGCTTCCAGTAAATCAAGCTGTGTTTAATGGATGATTTCAACAGCGAAGCATAAGTAGATTTGGAAATAAGTTGTAAATATTGAAGTGTGATTATCTAGTTTTGAAACCCCAAATTCCTTAAGAAGTTCATGATTTGTTATCTTGTGTTTAAAAACAAAATGTTTACAAATAAAATTCCATCCACAAATAATTTAACAAAACCGCTATACTCCCATCTTTTGGAAATCCTGGCAAATAGTTATATAGCATTTTCCTATGTGACTTGTTGAGTACGGTTAATTGTACTCATACTTGCTAAAATCATAAACAGATGTGCTTGCCAAGAAAATGAAGAAATCTACGAAGATGATGCTGAGGAGCACTACGATATAGACGATGTCTGGTGTTAGGGTTTATTCTACACTCAGGCATGCCTGTGGTGTTCTTTTTGTATTGTATTATAACTTTGGGTTGCACGCCCCGCTGTGTAAAACTTGGCTGCTAAGTCTTAATTTTGTAATAAAGTTTGGTTTTTATGGTTAAGCTTATGTTGGTAATGGTGTACACTCATCTACAGTGCTCGTAACTGAACAATCCTGAGCAGTTGTGAGGAAACCCTAACGGCCCCAGAAATGGGGGTATTACATATATTACTTCTATATTTATGATCTTTTAGATAATATATTATTTTGTCCCTTGGATAAATGCTTTTATATTGATCAATAAGTATATGACTTGTTCGTAGAACTCTTTATTCGTATTTTGATATTATTCTAAATTATCCCTAATATTATATCATTATGTAGGACAATTATAATTTATAGATTAGCATATGTATTGATTGATGATTATATTTCTTGGATCATAGATATGGGCATATCAAATCAATAATACAGATATATGTCAGAGAATATAATGCTGGATTAACCTACCATGAGACACTACATGAATTGTATGCAGGATTCTTAGACCTGAGATTATCATAATTTCCTACATGTATAATAATTTACTTGGGGGCTACCAAACACTACTCTGTAACTGGGTGATCATAAAGATAGCTTTTGGGTTTACTATGAAACATACGGAGATATGTGAACGATTAAGATGAAATTTGCCCTCATATATAACGAGATAGATATCTCTTGGCGCCTCAATATGGTTGGATTAAAAAAGTGCATGGTCATGTTGAATGTGGTTGGGGAGTCAATAACAAGCTGAGTAATCCACTACTTATTCAAGTAAAAGATCGAACTATTATAAGATATCACACTTCTCGTCTTGAGTTCGATCTAGTATCGTCAGGCAAAGAGATTAGTATATAAACACTATATAGGTTTGTCTAATATGATCTTTATGTATATTTGGGAGTTGTTATATCCTACAAGGGATTGCTATCGACTTATGGACCGAAAATAAGTTTTCGGCCCATGACTGAATATATATGAACCTACAAGGTCACACACTTAATGGGTTAAAATGATAATAGTCCAGATGATAGATTTCAAGTGGGATACGATCTCTACTTATATTAGATCCAATCAGAGGCTCTCTGGGTAGGATACAATCTCTGCTCGTACTGGATAAAGATCCAATCAGGGACTTTCTCAGTTAGATACGATATTTAATCGTATTGAATAAGAATTTGATTGGAGGCTATATAGTAAGAGAAGGGTAGGGCTAAGGGTAAGAGAAGGGTAGGGCTAAGGGGGTATCCCGAGACACACCCATCGAAACCCTAGTCGCCACCTCTCAACTCCTACTGTGTGCATTGGTGCTAGCACACGACGCATGGTGTTCCATCTTTGGACATGTGGCCTTCGGTAGAGGTGCTGCTACGACTATAGCGCTGATCGAAATGATCACAAGAAGGAGACGTATGGCTCATGGACGATCTACTTTCACTACACCGACGTGCTCTACGTTGAACTAGCCGCTTCAACTCTACTTATGCTACACTACACGTCTGGTGCTAACAATTTATGATCATTAAGGTGTAGTGTTGGATATTTAGAGGGGAGTAGAGGAGATGGTAGACTCAAGGATTCGAAGGTTTAGTTTTCTTGTACTACCTTGTCTTTTTTCCATAGTTGTGTGAGAGAGAAGTTGAGAGAGGAAAGGGTAGTGCTTTGGTGCACTTTGTAATCATACATGAGCATGAAAACTTCATCCTCCTCTGAAATAGACTAATACTTTTGTCTTAATCATGTTCTTTTTTGAGTTCTTGCTTGGTTGTTCTTGCTCTTGAGTTAAATTTATGAATTCGGGTTTATCGAAGTTCTAGCCTAATCTGTTACTTGGTTTATCTTGCTAAGATATATGAGAATAGATCTGAAAAACCTCACATCTTATATCTTTATGAGCAAGAATTAATTTGAGAATTAGGGTTTTTGGCGTTTGTGTGAGCTAGATCCGATTCTCCTATATTTGGTGAACCTTAGCCATAGATCATTGTGTTCCTCGATTGGTTTAGGTTTCCATTATTTTGAACAAGTTTCATGTAAAACTTAAAAAGTGTTTGGATGGGATTTGAGCACGTTCTTGAGATTTGAGCTTTTGCCCCGAGAGGTGCTCAGGTCTAGAACAGGGGACCAGTCAGACTGGTCCTAGACCTACAGTCAGATTGATCTTCCAATTAGTCTGGTCGAACCGACTAGCAGTCAAACCGGGCCATCAACAGCGAGCGGAGTGGGCTTGTGAAAGAAGCTGGTTTTGTTGGTTGTTGTTGCCATCTTTGTTTTGCCTAGGTTTGTTGGTGTGATTTAAACTTGATGATTATCATAGTCATTCGAGTGAAGATTTTGAATATCTTAAAGACGAGTTTTGAATACCTTAGGGGTGCATTTGGTTGTTGGAATCCTTTGAGGATTTCCAGGAATACTTCAATAATTCCATGAGATTACCTTATTTGGTAAAACAAAACAGGAATGTGAATCATGAGTCCAAGATTACTTTGGGAAGCAAATTATCATAATTTTCAGGAATCACTTTCCCGAAGAAAAAGGTGTCCATCTTAGATTACCAAGCGAAAGGAATCTTTGGTATTGCACTTTTATCACTTGCTTTAATTTCTCATATTAAAAAATTAAACTTTTTGAATTCAAAATTTGAATTAAAAAAATTTATTCCAAACATGATTTTCGAAACCAAAATATCAAAATTTGAATCATGAATATTAGAATCTTAAATTCAGGTAATTTTAATTTCAAATTTTAATGTTTGGATTTTGAAGTTCCATATTTTTTAAAAAATTTAAATTTTAAAATCTAAAATTTTCAAATTCTAGATTAAAAAATTCAAGTTTAAAACATTTTAAATGTGTATAAGTTTGAATTTTTTTGAAGTTCCAAACTCAAATTTTAAAATGTAAAATTTTAAAAATCCAAAATTTAAACTTTGAATCATAAGAATTGGATTTTTGAATGTTGTAATTTTATATTGAGAATTTAAATGTTCAAATTCAAAGTTTAGTTTTCAATTTAAAATTTATAAATGTTAATCTTCGAGATTTGAAATTTCAAATCATATAATTTAAATTTGTAGGTCTGTTTGTTCGAGTTATAAAATATTTGAACTATTATAAAGACCATTTTGTTGTTTCTTTGGAACCAACCAAACTTTGGATTCGTAGATTACTGACACTAGTTATCAATAATCAAATTGAAAAAAAACATTAGGTTATAGGGAAATGTGAAACTATGCATGCCAAAAACACCCTAGAGCACCCTGAGGAAAAGTTCTATGAATCCTTCGCCCCTGAGAAATTTAACTATTTGCCACCCTTAAGAATGCCACATATTCAAATGCCATCTTCTTCGTTGCATTCAACTATTTGCCACTCTTAAGATGTGGTTGACTAATTTTTTGCCACTTTTGAGCCCACGAGGCGCCAAATCATGCCATGTCAGTGCCTCCCCGCCACGCTGGCCCGCGCCTGCGCGCGCCGCCTCCGTCGCCGCGCCGCCGCCCGCGCCTGCGCCTCCTCCGCCTCCGTCCCCGCGCCTCCCCACTCGCCGGCGCCCGCGCCTCCCCGCTCGCCCGCGCCCGCGCCTGCGCCTCCGCCTCCGTCGCCGCCCGCGCCTCCCCGCTCGCCCGCGCCAGCGCCTCCGCCTCCGTCCCCGCGCCGCCGCCCGCGCCTCCCCGCTCGCCCACGCCTCCGCCTCCGCCTCCGTCCCCGCGCCGCCGCCCGCGCCTCCCCGCTCGCCCGCGCCCGGTCGACGGCGAGCGGGGAGGCGCGGGCGGCGCGGGCGACGGAGGCGGAGGCGGCGCGCGCAGGCGCGGGCCAGCGTGGCGGGGAGGCGCTGATATGGCATGATTTGGCGCCTCGTGGGCTCAAAAGTGGCAAAAAATTAATCAACCACATCTTAAGAGTGGTAAATAGTTGAATGCAACGAAGAAGATTACATTTGAATATATGGCATTCTTAAGGTGGCAAATAGTTAAATTTCGCTTCGCCCCTACGATTTGCAGCGTGACAGCGTCGTTCCTAAAGAAACGTTGCCACTCCAGCAGCCGGCGCCTCGTCTCCCTCCTCGCGTCGGCGCCTCTTGCCTCGCAAACTGCAATGCCGCGCCGCCCCAAGCCGCGCGCCCTGCCTTCCGGCGACCGCGACCGCCTCCTCGCCGAGGAGGTGCTCCACCTCCACTCCCTCTGGCGCCGCGGCCCACCCGTCGCCGTCCCCGTTCCCGTTCCCGCCTCCATCCCGCCCCGCGGCTCTGGCTCCCTCGCCACCCGCCGCCGCGCCAATCGGCGGAAGCGCCGCAGGCTCGTGCTGCTCGCCCAGCCCCACGATCCGGGCTCTGAGTGGCCCCTCGCGCCCTCTCCGCCCGCGTCCCCCACCACCTGGCCCGAGGCCTCCAAGCAGCAGCAGCGGCCGCCCCCGCCGCAGCCTTCCCCCGCCTCGCTGGCGCAGCGCGCCGCCCTCCGCGCCGCCGAGGAGTTCTTCTCCAGGCACTCCTCGGGCGACGACGACGAGGGGTCTGAATCGGAGGGAGAGGATGGCGGGGAGGAGGGGGCGTCGGAGTTCTTCTTGGGGGTGTTCGAGCGGGACGCGGCGCTGCGCGGCTACTACGAGCGGAGCTGGGAGGACGGTGAGTTCATGTGCTTGGCGTGCGTGGGGAGAAAGGTGAGGAGGGGCATGGCCAGGAGGTTCCGGGGCTGCGTCGGCCTCGTGCAGCACGCGCGCGCCGCCACGCGCTTCGGGAGGCCGCGGGCGCACCGCGATCTCGCCACCGCCGTCTGTCGCGTGCTCGGGTGGGACATCGAGAGGCTGCCCAGCGTCGTCATCGATCCCCGCGGCACGCTTGGGCAGGCGCTTGCCACCGCCGCCGCTCACGAGGCAAAGGATTTCAGCATGTTCATTGGCTCATTGCTGGTCGCTCGCTGACGACTGTTAGGTTGCACTTAGTCTGATTTAATTGTTGATTTCAGGATAACGTTGATACTGGGGAGAATGATGGATCTTCGAGTGATGAGAATGCAACGGAGGTGTGCAACATGTTAAATGGTTATTCGATGGTTGATGAGAGTGTTGGCTGGTTAATCTGATTGGTTTTTGATTTCAGGAGGATGTTCATGCCAAGAAGAATGACGGCTCTTTGAGTGATGGGGATGCAGCGAAGGTGTGCAAAATCTTAGATGGTTAGTGATCGCTGTTGAGATTGTTAGTTAATCTGATTTGGTTGTTGATTTCTGGAGGACGTTAATACTGGGAAGAATGACGGCTCTTTGAATGATGGGAATGCAACGAAGGTGCACAGCTTGTTAAATGGTTATTGATTGCTGATGAGATTGGTGGTTAGTTCAAATCTGATTTTGTCGTTACTTTCAGGAGGATGTTGATGCGGGGAAGAGCGGCTCTTCGAGTAGTGACAATAATGGAGAAGTTCATGAGCAAGAGAATGGTGAAGAATATGCTAAAAAGGTTTGTGTCAGCAATAATTATCTGTATAAAAAATTTAGCTCTAATATAATGTGCATTGGTAGTTTTGTTATTGAAGATTTTGCTGCCTTTTATGGTTTCATCATCGATTTCCTTTGATGATTGTGGAACTACATTGGCAATACACTATATGTGGAATTAAATGGAATGCTTTCATTACCTTATGCAGGAGGATACAGAGGATATAAACCCACTGAGCTCCAAAGACACATCTATAAATGAGGAGCTTTGTAAAGCTGTCCAGAAGGTCAGTACTGATATTGGTTTCTTATACTGATGGTAAGACTGCAAGAACAGGAAAGTTGATTAATGTCACTTTTTTATTGAGCACCTTGGGCAAGAGTCTTAATTCACAGTTTACACACGTAATTACATTTGAATTCAAAGCTAGCCTGATACCGCAGAGGCACTGCTTTAAATATGAGAAGTGAACCATTCTTGGGGGTGAGAAATCCAATGCCATGTTAAGTTGTATCTCTTGTAACTTTCAGGTTTACCATTTACTAGTAGTGTTCTAGCGTTGAGGACTTATTCTTTTGTTCTTTTAAAGTATGCACCAAACATTTTGCATGAAATGGTCCAAGTAGGTGCAGCAATTTTAATAAAAACTCCAAGAAAGTGACTGCATGTGGTTTGTGGGCTTTCTTGCACTAACCCAAATATTGCTTGGCATGAAGGAAGAAGATGCTATTGATAATAAACAGGAGCATGCTACGTGTGTAGATAATACTAGGGAGACTGGTATCACCATACTAAGAAACAGTTCATCAAAGGTGTCTCCATCCTTCAAATTTGCATCGACATGCTTGATTTCTTCTGATGTCCTTAAATCAAAAACTCAATGTGTATCTATTTTTTGTTTCAGTTTCAAGCTTTCTCTAGATGCATCTGATATCTTCTCTACAATTTGTGTCATGAATTATATGGAATATGAATGCATCAGAAACTGTTCTAGAGGCTTAACGCACTTTCGGTAGCAGGAAGAAGCTGCTACTGAGAATAAAGAGGTGCATGCTAAAAATATTACTGGGGACCATGATATTGCTAGCCTGGGAAACAATTCAATGGATTCATCAGAGGTATCTTATCCCCATCCTTCTAACTTGTCGCACATCACCCTGTTTGATTCTTATCTGTTTTTTACATGGCTTGGGCCCTAAATCAATGCAAATGTACCTCTGACCAAATGCAAATGTTTATATTGCACCATAGACTATAGACAGCTGTGACGGCTTACCCATGCAGTTCCTGACTGTATCAGTATTTGCCATTCCCTGTATACTAATTAATACTATGTGTTTTCTGGAATGCAGAATTGAAAGGTGAGATTGTGCTGTATGCACATGAACTCAGGTAATAGTTCCTGGTAGCTATCCAAGGATACTGTTAGAGGAAGGCAGGCGTGCTTATTGGAGTGGAAACAAATATTTCACTGCTCATCTGACAGTCTGATGCAACAGACCTTCAGCGTTTTAGGATAGAAAAGCTGCGGTTGAAACAAGGAAGGCAAATGCAATCGACGGCAAAAGGAAAGAAGAATGAAACCTTCCTTTTTTTTCCTTTTTATTTTTATGGAAGAATTGTGAGCTCCATCTAAGCATTATCTGATTTTAAAACTGTTCTTCGATGACCTAATTGAGCATAGGCATAGCTCATCTCCCGCTTGAACACTGTCTCATATTAGAGAGAAGTCTCTATTTGTGACGTTTCTAATTAATTCCTTGAAATGAAGGGTTCAGCGAGAAGGTCTCTTTCTTCTTTGTGTCTGACTGGTACAAATAAATAAAAAAACGATTGACAACCTTTGCCTTTTCCTTTCTTTAACAAGAGCAATAAAATACTACAAAGACATTGAAAACTTGTGATTCCAAGTACACAAAAAATGTTACAGCACAAGCTACAATAGTACATGATACATGGGAAAAGAATAGTTCTTTTGATTCATAGTTTCACAGATTACAAATAATCAAATGCTGCTCCCTAACTTTCAAGGGAACATCACATATGGGGTATGTGTGGTCACTCTTACATTTCGATCTATAGAGAGGATGAATATACCCATGCACCGAAAATGTGTAAGTTTAAGAATGAATATGTGCTCACACAAAGAGAAAAGAAAAAACATGGAAATTGTCATCCATACCCAATAACTTCCATTACAAACAAGCATACCAATTTGTAACTACTGCCGATCTTCTCAAAATGGGAATGCCGATGAAGTTAGCTCCTAGTTTCATACTGTAGTTTGCCTGACTATTCAATCAAGGATGAGAAGTGAGCATTCATCCTTGTTTTGAGATGGAAAAGCTCAGGTAGATCACTTTGAAGTTTGGTTTGCAGAGCATCAGCAAGCCTGGCAGGAGCCATATACGTGTGTCTTTTCAGTGGAAACTTCCATAAGTACTTATTACTTCAACAGGAAGGCAGGAATGGTTTCAAGGCATCAACAATCCTGCCAAAATCAGACAGGTTAAATCATCGCTACACTGGTAATGGAAAAAATGCTGAGAGAAAATAGCAAGTGCTGAATAATTACTTTTACTTGGAAATTGAGACAAACTGTATAAATCAAGAGCATGTGCGCACGTATGTGCCTACGGTCTGTGCTCAATCATGTAAGGGGTCCTTACCAATTGGCAATTAAAATGTCGCCACATTGCAAAATTATGTATCTTCATCCTGGAATTCATTCTGATATTCCAAGTCATCTAGAATAATGTATTTGGCTTCTCCATTAAACGAAGGTGAATTAACTTCATCCTCGTTTGTTTGACCCCTTTTGAATTTCTCATACCTGTGATTAGCAATAAAACTTGTTACACCATGATTCCATGAACACATAAATAATAGTATGCCAAGAAGCTAACTTCCTATGTGGTACAGTAAGTGCTTCACTACCAACTAATTCGTTAGCAAGTTCACAATGCATGCAAAGTACCTTCAAATGCCCTACGGTCAGTTTGTAGCAATATCAATAAAGTAATCATTTTGAAGATGGAATGTGAATTCGGACCTATTATTGTCATAGGTTATTGATGGTAAATGTTTTCTGTAAATACCTTTATCCATGAATTTGTGTACAAGCAAGCATTATGCTGTGTAAAGAACTAAAGATCAGTGGACAGCCATACCCTTGATTCTTAAATCAATACTTAGGAAACAAATGATAAACGGTTTAGCAACATACAAAAAATTATGCAACTGATAAATTCAACTAGCCAAAGAAATGAACTTTACAGCTGACTTATTTTCGTATCCCTAGTTCAATATCCATGCATTCATGCTAAGATGTTCTGTATGGTAACATGGTTAATTCTGAACAAAAAAAATCATAATATCCATCTAACGTTACTTCCGAAGAACAAAATGCAGATTATAACTTGACCAAATGTTAATAGAAGAGGTTTCACTTTATTTATTTAGCACTTTGGTTTGAGTCGGCAAACACATATTGCTCCATTACATCCCAATGTGCACATAAGCTTGTTTGTATAGGAGTTAAGGATTTTGAAATCACACTTGTGTTGTCCATGAGTTAATCTTGCAAGTACTCAAGGAAAAGAGTCACTTACTTGTACCAATTGAATAAGCTAACACCAACCATAATAGTGACAAGACCAACCCCTTTCAGCCAAGTAAATTCTTCATGGAAATAAAATACTGCAACCTGAAAGGACGGGAAAAAACTTTCATAACAGATATTATTAACTAAAAGCACGTTAGTTCTGAATCATATAGAGTCTAGCAATAATATATGAACTACTTCCCAATCTTTGGAGTTATGGTACCAAGTACAGTACCATCTTCATGCCAGTGCTAGGCTGCTAGCAGCCAAGTATACACCAGAAACGCTGTTGGACTTGGTTGCATGTAACTATACTGATAGATTGCCCCTACCAGTGTATGCCAAAAATTAAAGAAGCTACTGATTGGAATGTTTCCTGGATGCTACGTAACTTTTAAACAAACAACAGAACACTTCTTTTGTGGTTCAAGACTCGTAAGCCTTATTTGTCATGAGCCATCAATTGTCTACCATCTATCTCATCCTGAATTCAGTTCAGATGAAGTGCCATTCGTGTTTGATAACAGTATTCACATAAACATTAGCTAAACTAGAAAGATATTACTTTGCAAGGGATTTATGCAGATTCTGCTACAGATACAGGAAAATATATAACAATAAAATTTTTAGAAAAACATATTTCAAATATTACCAAGATGGTTACAGCTTCTTTTACTACCCCAGCTATCGTCACTGTTATAGCACTGGTTGCTGAAACAAGTACATACTCCGTTAACACCTGCAGTTAGAATAATACATCATGACATCTACGATATTTACTGACAACTTCATTCTGTAATCAAATTAACACTCATTACCATGAAAAATGCTAAGGTTCCTCCGATTAACATAAGTAAGCAACTGCGCATGATGTGCCACGGGTTATCAAAATATGCGTTCTTCTGAAAATCACTCCAAGGATCCATTAAGAGAGATAGTACCATGGTGGCTATGGCCATCACTGGAGTAACATGACTCATCAGGGTAATTGGATTTTTCAGGCCTGCCAAAGGAAGATAGATTATTGAACTAATGAACTCCTGGTAGTCAAATGAGGATTGCTAAGTTTACTACAATAACGTTGGGCCCACTTTTATCCAAGCTCTGGACTCCAGCATTTTAGCTGGAGTTGGGAGCTACTAGGCCAAATGGGATGGCTCCAGCAGAAACTTGAGACAATTTATATGAAGTAGGAGCGTTGTTCCTGATACTTCAGAAGCTAAAGATCAACAGCATATAACTCATACTTCAGACGCTATACAAAATTTGGCTTTAAATTATATTAACTGCTCGACCACTTGATTCTCTCTTCATGGTCAGAAATGTCAAACCAAGGCTTTGGAAAACAGAGGATAGAGCCCTCATCCAATGCCTTCAAGGCTTCAACTTTTCAACTCCAGTTTCTCAATTAGTAGAGATAATATACTTTCAAGAATCCAGCTTCTTAATCAAAGAAACAGGAGCTAGACCCAGGCTAAACAAGGCCTTAATTCAATTCAAGAAATCGTTTGATTGATATGCATAAAACAAACTAATGAAACAATTAGAAATTTAGAAGCCCTAAGTTTTCACGTGAACTAATTCTACACTTAGTGTTGGCACTGATATTAAAGGGTAAAAAAAGAGCAAAGATAACATACCATAAGTGTCTTTCTTGAAATATCAAGATCCACATACGTAAAAACAAGACGAATCATTAGCGTAGGGAGCATCCAAGAAAAAGGGAAACATGTGAGACTGGTGATATATATAAAAATATTTGGATTAGTTATTACTTGCAGCAGAATCTGAGTCATGGACCAGCGGAATCCTGACATAACAGCAGCAAGCGTCACAAAAATGAAGCCCCAGAAGTCAAACTCGGTCTCCTTGGCAACTGATGAAAATGGTATTATTAAATCAGAAAAGGTCATCCAAGAAGCATATTATGTTGGAGTATCGAAATAGGACTGCAGTACTGCACACTAGAAGACTACGATCATCATGGGATGGCTTAGACAAGAAAAGCATTCTACCACAAAATTGACAGTTACTATATATGGAGCAGAATATATTTAACTACCACAGATCCTCAGGACAACTACTTCAGCTCAGTACTGGATAATACTTTCTTGTAAAAATCCGCCGAAACAGCTCGGTCATCCAAATGTTGGAAAAGCCTAAAATGAGTTGCCACTTGCCGCTGCTGGGAATGAAGGATTTCCAGAACCTCTCAGTTCTCCATTCAACTGACAATGTTGGAACATGTATTTTCTTATCTCTGATTTTATGTAAAGTGCATTCTTCTTCATTTTCTGAGTCAAAGCAAAAGTCTACATAGATTTGCCGGTTGCAAGGTGAATTTTGAATGACGCCAAATGATAATGCATTCTCTTAGTGTGGTACACTTGTGCAAGGAATATGGTGGACATTATGTAGGAAACCATGTTTGCTATCTATAAATCAAATTGGAAACAAGGAAGGTCAGTTCCTTGGCAAAAATAATAATACATCAACAACAGATGATAAGGATTTCTGCAACATTGTGTTGATCTCCAACATTGGAACTTTGCAAGCCAAATTAACTTATAGCTTATACTGAGACAGCTCAGGATTTTCTTTAATTATCAAATAATCTCAAGAGTAAGCAGTAATGTAGGTAATGGCATATCTGTATCATAACAACACCTTTTAAAGGTAAGATTTTGTTTATCACCTACAGATTTATGTTTCAAACGGTGCAGGCAAAATACAATCTAATAATGACAAAGATGGACAACCATACAAAGATGAACAATACAATCTTAATAATCAGCAAACTGGTACTGCACAAATTCTTTACTCAACAGAGAACTACATTAGCTTCGCTCCATGCATTTTAAGCCCTCTGAAGCTACATACCTGTCAACAGAACCCCAATAGAAATGACAACTATAATCCCTAGAAGCTTGATGCTGGGATTCTCCAACCTAGTAAAGTGGGAGAGAACTTTTAGAAGCATATACTATCAACATCAAAGGAAAACAAAAGAAAGAGTACAATATACATGTTGTCCAGGACAAGTCAATGGCCCTCTTGGTTGCATAAGAAAAATAAATGGATACTATGTAGTCAACTAAGTTAATAAATCTGCAAGTCCTATGTAATCAATGAGGTTGCAAAAGACAGCAAAGATTTTTACAGGAAAGGAATATTGAAAGTAAGTGTGCACACTGGCACTTTAAAAAGAATATTACAAAAGTTACAAAAAGAAGAAATGAGTAATAGATTGAGACAATATTTCTTAGACTACCCAAAAATATTGCTTACACTTCCCTTTTTCACAGAAAACAATTTTTTATGTTTGTTTACTTGCATAACTTCATTTTCTATGGCTAGAAAAAAGCTCTAATTAGAAGCACAGTCAAAGCAATTCACATGTTATTTTTATGTGGACATGGTTATTCACCGTCCACATTAGTGCCCCTCTGTGGATTAAGGAAAGGGTGTCTTTTTTTTATTGTTTTACATTTGATCGACACAGTTTTGCATGAAAATATGAAAGCTTTAGCGATAGCTTAATACTAGCTTATACCTGTAAAAGGGATGAGTTACAGCGTTGGCTCCATCAAATCATCCTTTTCAAAAGTGGGATGAACATACAACTCTAACAACCAATTATGCGGCAAGTGAATGACAATTAGTGGGAAATATAAGTCCTGCTCTGGTAATATGGATAAATCAATTCTACAACTAACTAGCAAGTTGAACAAACAATAATAAATGCAACCAGCATAATCATCACCGCTAAAACTAAGTAGCAGTAGTAAGAGAAAGGCGTGCTACTACAACAGTATCCAACTTCATTATAGATCAACACTCACCTAAATGCAAAAGCGAATAGCAAAAGAAATATGGGGGAGGCTGATTTACACTGCAAAAGATCAAATTTCGAAAATCTAGTTAACTCTCCAGCCAACTGAACTAAATTAGGAATGTAATCAAAAGCGTAAGTGGCTTTAACCCATTTGCGGATAACACACCATAGTAGCAAATGTGACCGAGATGAACACTAGAGAGGCGTTGCTCAGGTTTATGTCCAATGCGGTTCCCAAAGCAGTTGGCACGACTGCAGAAAGGCAAGACAGAAGCATGACTCCCCAGATACAAACACAAAATCATGCGGCAATTGCCTCAAAACGAGAAATCCGAAACCAGGATCCACACCTCTCATGAAGTAATCCTTCCATCCCATCTCCACCGCATTCTCCAGCCCCTTGGACTGGAAGAACATTATGATCTTGGAGAGCGCCGCCTGCAGCGCGAAGTGCACGGTGTTCATCAGCAGCGGCGCCGGGAACTTGCCCAGCTTGTCCCCCAGCAGCGTCTTGTTGTATCTACCCAACAACGAAACAATCCATCAAACCGCCATTATTTTTCACAACGAGCTAGACTAGAGGCACGGAGAGTTGGTGAGAGCCGAGATCCACAGGCGCGAGAAGCAACAACTCATAGCGTGAGGCAGGTACTGAAGGCGTACCACACCAGGATGTAGAAGCCCGTCTTGAGCACGACCACCGGCGCCAGCGCGGCGCGCTCCGCCCGCTCCAGCGACTCCAGCTTGGCCACGGACTCGCTGGGCCGGAGCCCGCCACCGCCGGCGGCGGGAGGGTTCTCCACGTCGAACACCTTGCGCGCCGCGGCGCCGGCGCCGGCGCCGTCCAGATCCGCAGCGTGCATGCTCCGCTGCCGGAAGCACCGGGATCGCGGGGACCCGACCTCCGCGGTGCCCCCGTCCGCGTCCCCCTCGGGCATCGGATGCATACCTCCTCGGCGCGAAGAGATCTCCTCCGCCTACGATGACGCCGGCATTGCGCTCGACGCCAACGCCAACGCCAATGCCGCGGCGGGGATCTGAAAATGCGAGGCGAGTGGGACGGGAGACGTTAGGGGGGCCGGTGGCTGCGGCTGCCCACCTGCCGGGACGAGGCGACGATGGATTTGGCGGGTGCGCGACGCGGCCGGGTCGGGTTGGGTTGGGCTCACGCGGCCTGCGGTGCCGACTGCCTGCCCGAACGTGAAATGGAAGGGTGCCCGAGTGATGGCGTGGCGCCGTGGTGGGGCGGATGATGCTGCACGAGGAGCTTTGTGTTCCGCGTTTCCTTTTTCAACAACAGTGGTTAGTAGGTCAGTAGTTACACACTTCCGGTACAACTGTGTTGTCGTATGTGTATATATTTATATACACGCAAATTTTATCGTGCATCTAGACGCACATTGGTCTTAACGTATATCTAGATGCGTGTCTATCCGATCTAGCTAGCGGGAGCGTACGGGTGAGATCAGCGGCGGATCCAGCGGTGGGGCGGGGGGCTCGAGCCCCCCTATTGCTACCGGACCCTTGGAGTCCTCCCCTAAATTTTTAGCCATGGATGTATAATGTAGAAGGGGCTGAGGTCGAGCTGAAGCTACTTCAGCCCCTCCAAAAAAATTTCCTGGATCCGCCACTGGGTGAGATTCTTCCACACAGGCCTCAACTCCACTCCACCGATACCATCACCTCCTCTTATACCGCTCTCCTCCTAAGCTCCCATGCTCATAAGATCTAGCCACGACTCTCTGTCGCTAGAGAGCTCCCATGTGTTGTGTGACGCGAAGCGAGGCAGCGTTTGCTCCCCATTGCCATCCCCTCCTCGTTGTGGACGACATGCGATGGAGGATGGCGAGCCCAAGCAGCCACTGCTTGGCCACCCTCAATGCCCACCTCAGACAGTTCACCATGATGCGGTGAGGTTGGCCTGAGAAGGCAAGACGAGGGTGGAGCATGGCCTTTATGTCCGGCTGCAAAAGCAAGCACAACCTGAAGTAACCACACAAACTATTTGTATTGGTTTGCTTCAATCTTTGAATGAATAGATAAGTTTCTCCTACCAATCTAGTGTTTCAATTTCTAGGAGTTAGTGTTCGGGTGATTTTTGTCATTGCTTTGCTGATTTGGGGTTGAGATGTGGTACTAGATGCAGTAGTAATTTTAGACGAAATTGGAAGTAGAGTCACTACTAGAGGAACACCCCTGTACCATAGTACATTATGAACCTTAAGATGCTATTTGTGTGAAAGTCGCGAGAGGCAGTACGTAAAGAAAAATAGTCGTATGTGATTTTGGCTGGTACGACTGAACTCAATACACATTTTATTATAATTTTTCTATTGACTTTGCTTTGAAAAATAACTATTTAAAAGCTAGTTACTGTAAACAGTACAAGTATAAGCCAATGTTAGGCCTAAAAGAACCTGGCCAAATACTTGAAAGTAAGGAAGCTGATTTGCTAAGAGCAGAAATGATAACTTTTGCAACTATAGCTCCTTGGTGACTTTGTTGGGAATTTTATGTGGCTTTCAATATTTATTATGGTTATTGTCTACTTTACTCAGTGTGGAATTATTTATATTATTGATGCAAGTGATAGGGAATATTTTGATGCGGAATTTAACTCGAGAAATTAATACTCGAGGTGCCAAGGACGTCTGTGCTGGAATTTGGTAGACATATTTATTGAGATCAAGTCTATTGAAATTTGATATGCATGCATTTGTTTAACCCGGGGCACATCACAGGGCGGAATAGCTGGGTTTGTTTTGCAGGATCGGCTTAGCAGGCTGTTGACCCACATGATCAGATTGGAATTGATCTCATAAACAATCTGATCATGGCACATAACTCACACATGTGTGCTTGTGACTAATATATTTTAGACTCATAAAACTGCATGTCTGATCGTGGTTGGTGTCATGGTTCAGGAATCTCACAGGATACCGAAAACAGGTGGGTCACTTTAGAACACCTGAAAGTGGAGTCTATACATAGGTCTCTACCCTCTAGCCTCATTATGCATTGTGAGCGGCACCACGGATAAGGCAAAAGAATAGAGGGTAGATCAAAAGTCTCCACAGAATTAATCTAGGGTTTAAAGAAAACCCAACAGACTTAGTGTGCTACTAATGGTAAATTGGAGGGGGGGGGGGTTCTCTGAACTGAAGATTGTGACTTAGTTATGGTGGATTAGGGATGATACTTCTTTGAACTAAAGATGGTAACTTAGTGTGTAAAATGGTACATTAGAGAAAACAGAATCGTCATATCTTGGGCAGGGATTCTGACTCTTTTCTTACCTTTTATGCATATAATGCATGGTGAATTTATTCCAGCCTTGACCCCAATACAAAATCACCATATCTTGATCTCTAAATAGTTTGACACATGATGTGTGAACAGCAACTGACAAGTTTATTGAAGATACCTAGCAAGAGGTTTTTGTAGATGAAATGTTGATGATAAGTAAAGGGCATCTTTTATTGCAGTTTGAAGTATATACAATAATGCTGGTGATGTAATTGCATGGATAAATCATCCACTTTTCTTGTCTTTTTAGTTGATAGAACTTTAATGTAATTTGGAATAGATTGGGAATATGTAGTCTGCATTATAGTTTTCTTTTTAGCCTATGAGCATTATTGGCATGTTTTTTCTCTCTAGATGTGTGTAGTAGAGATGTAGCGTGTTGTAGCTGGGCCACAAAAAAGTGGCTTCCGGGAAAACGAGTGTGCTTAGTGAAGTGTCGGGGACAGAGGAGCAACGCAAAGAATGGAAACTGGCGTGTGGGTGCGTGTTAAGCCTAACCCACATCCAGGCTTGTTCTAGTCGAATTAGAGGGTACTCAAAATGGTTTATCTTGAGTGGCTTATGGCTGAAATGCACTCTAGCTGATAGAAATTGCATTATAGATGATGGTGACTTATTTAGCGTAATTAAATTTAAAAATAGAAAAACATGTTAGCCCATCACGGACAGTACAAACGAATACAGGAAAAAAGAATCGATAAAAAAGCTCAAAAAGCCAAAAAACTAGAAAAGACGAAATTGTTGAATAGTGAAAAATAAGCCAGAAGTCTAAGTCGTTTTGAGAGGGGCCATATGTTTTTTTCTGCTCCGGTATAGTTATTGTTATTTCGTATCTACTCCGATGTAGTTATTTTTATATCGTACCTCGTAAAGTAGAGAGTAACTTACGTAATAGAGAGTATGTACATGTAGTATATTTGTATATAAAATCATTTAGGTGGTTTTTTTTATGGTAGTATATACAATTTTTTGAGTACACTCTTTTTTATGTATGAATATGAAGGTATTAGCAAAATATATCAAAAACTAGGTGCTCCCTTGTAATTTTTTATGTGGTTGGTTAGAGTATCTTAAAATTAGTATATGAGTATATCTAAAGTGATAAAAGGGTATGCTAAATTCTTTTAGGTGATATATCATGGGTGGGAGCAATTACACCTGGAAGTAGAATGTATTTTTTTTCTACATACATACATACATGATTTTTTTGAGCATACTCTTTTTTATATATGAATATAAAGGTATTAGCAAAATATGCCAAAATAGGTGCTCCTTTGTGATTTTTTTCAGGTGGTTGATATTAAAGTTCTTGAAATTAGTATATAAGTATACCTAAGGTGATAAAGGGGTATGTTAAATTCTTTTATATGGTATATCATGTGTGAGAGTAACTACACCTGAAAATAGAATTTATTTTTTCTATACACATGCGCGTGTCCTTTTTGTGTGGTCGAAGTTTGGAACCAATAGGATTTCAAAATAAATTGGAACCAATAGTGGTAAGGAGAGTCAATATTGATTGGTCCGTTGAAATATAGAAACACTTCTTTTTCATTGATCTGTTGAAATGTAGAAGCACTTCTTTTTCATTGCGACGTAAATTGCCTAAAATAACTGTGTTGCTTGGCCATGAACATTTAGATGGCCACCAAAGTACTACAAATCTGCGATGTCCGTTGGTTGTTGATCTGTATGAGTTGTTTATAAATATGCTCCATTTTATGCATTCGTACTTGAACCGTCCTTGCTTTGCGCCTATTCGCTAAATTTGTAATGATTGTTGTGCTCCAAGCAACGCTTTTGTGTTCATCAAGATTGTTTGGTCAACTGTCCCCGTGGTCTTCATCTATAAATTGCATGTCCCCGCAAGCTTCATCCTTTAAGCGCTAACTAGCTCTGAAACTAAAACGTACCAGCCCATAATTCAATAAAACCTACCTAAATGAAAATTTTAGATACACTTAAAACAGTTTTTAAATAGGATACTTTTGGCCCCGCTCGTTTCAGCTTCAACTTCTGACTTATTTTTATTATTCATAAATTTCGTCTTTTTTTGATTTTTTGAGCTTTTTTGCCGGTTCTTTTTTCCCATATTCGTTTGCGTTGTCCGAGATGAGCTAACATATTTTTTCTATTTTTAATTTTTTTTAATTTACTAACGTCAAATAAGCCACCTTCAGTATAGTGAAATTTCAACTATATATAGTGTATTTTTAGCCATAAATCACAGCTTTTCAGTTCAACCAAGGAGATAAAGCTAGCATCCAACAAAATAAACCCTATCACACAAATGAATACCTTTAACGGAGCAATTACAGGGCAGAAAAGTGTATGGTCCAAAAGCAACGACCCAGGAGGAGACAAAAGGCTTGCTTTGCATACACTGCTACTGTATACTTCAAACGGAGACATGTTTTAATCCGGATCTGATGCATGCGAGGAAAAGCAGATCTGATGCAAAAAAGCAAAATCACAAGTTCTAATCCGGATTTGGATGTTTGTATCCACGGTCTCTACCAGGCACTGACCCGACCCGCTACCGTTTGAAGCGAAGGTCTTAATCTGAGTATAGATTAATGGCGTCCAAAGTAAATTAATCAGGTGCTTATGGACTGACATCGGCATTTGTTGGACCTAATACAGATATAAAATCGGTTACCATGATGCTGGAAACACTGCGCGGATTGCACACAAACTTTACAGTGCTATATGCTTGGCTAGCTCTCAATTTCTGGTGAAAAGGTAAAATAGTACCAAAAAGCACTTAATTAGGTAGTATATCATGGTTAATGTAGTTGCATATAATCAGTTCTAATGGTTCGCTGAATTCTGGTGAAAGGAAGTCATAGATTTAGCATACTGAATCAATTATAGATGAAAAATCTCAATCAAGAAGGCTGGACACCATGGTGTCTCAATTATACTCGGTAATACTAAAGAATCATAGGAGTTGGAAAATCACATCATTACTCACTAACAAATGGGTTCAGTCTTATTGGATGCCATTTTATGACCTATATATGTTTGCAACGTTACTGGACAAATTTTGCGTGCCAATTCTTGATCCAGTGACAATGAGCAACTCGGATTCAATCAGGGGCGTAGCTAGCCCGAGGCACAGCCTCGGGCCCAGCTCACTGCAAAGAAAAAAAAATTAAGGCCTTCACTATTAGTAAAATACAGGAATTTTCTCAGCTGGGTCTCGGGTCACCATTGGGGCAATGGCCCAGCTCCGCCTCTGGATTCAACCATTTCGTGAACATATATGTATGAAAAGTGAAGCAAAGTTTGGTATGGATTTTGATGGACGAACCATTTCTGCAGAGAATCCTGAAAGTGGGGAGTAGGTAGACATCCAAAGTCCCACTTGGATCCACTGTTGCAAACAACTCATGAATCACGACACAGTTGAGTTGTTGTCAAGTCAAAGGGTTGATCATCCATTCCACATCTCTCGATCGATCAAGACGTTGGTCCTTGATTTTCCAAATTAATTGGACACTTCACCGAATGATTTTCTCCCCCATTCTGCTAGATTCAGACGCTGTTTGGAACGTGAGAACTTTTGTGCGCCTCTATGAGGTCTCAGATTCTCTAGACGCACGCCGTCAGATCAAGTTCACAATTCGGATTGAACGGCTATGGCATATGCTATATCTTGCAATTATATACAGAGCTCTCAATTTTGTTTGGATTGAACATCCCAGCAATACTATTCGTATTGGTTTCTAAAAATCATTTTTCTATAATAAATAACTTTTTTTACTGTATATAACTTTCAAACAAAGTGTCTCCTGATCTACTAGTCGATTATAGTAGACACTGTAATGACTTTATTTATATTAGCCAAAATCGCACACGAGTATATCTCTCTCTATACAACTTCTCTAAAACTGTTACCATTCATAAACCAAAAATTATTAGCAAAAATCAATATAAATAGATTCATAGCCGAAAGCCAATACAAGAACAGCTTGGCAGCACGATGGAATCTCTACTGTTTCTTCCACTGCTTTGCATGGTGGAGGCTCCTGCCAAGTTCCACTTCCAATCGTATCGTACGTTCAGCTTGTGAGATGGAGATGCATCCGAACTCATCCATCCTGCGATATTTGATGATATATTGATAGACAAGTTATATAATGACCTGATCAATATGGCTTCAGCTTCTGACTTCAGCTTATTTTTGCACTATTTATAAATTTCGTCTTTTTCTGAATTTTTAGCTTTTTTTTGAGTTTTTTACCGGTTCTTTTTTCCTCGTATTTGTTTACATTATACGTGATGGGCTAATATGTTTTTTTCTATTTTTAAATTTTTTAAATTTAATTATGGTAAATAAGTCTCTGTCAGCTACAGTGCTTTTTTCAGCCAACTACAGTGTTTTCAGCCATAAGCCATGAGGCTTTCAGCCGAACCGATCACCACCATAGATTGTTTATCGTGAGCTTTTTGTAAGATCGTCAAAGATGGCGATCCTAGTAGGAAATCTTTCATTTGATAGGTGATCATTTGGGCTTTTTTTGGTGGCTTATAGCTGAAAAGCACTGTAGCTGACTGAAAAATACTGTAACTGACAGAGGCTTATTTAGTATAATTAAATTTAAATAAATTAAAAAATATGTTAGCCCATTACATATAATACAAACAAATACGGGAAAATACCGGCAAAAAAGCTCAACAAAAAGCCAAAAGTTTAGATAAAGATGAAATTTATAAATAGTGAAAATAAGCCAGAAAGCTAAAAGCTGAAGCCAAAACAATCACAGCTTGATATCGTACCGTGGGATCATGGCAGAAACGTGCATCAATGATCGTGATGCTCACAAAGACTGGACTAAGGATGGAAACAGATGGATATAGTCGGATAATTTTAAATATGAATATACAAATTTATATTTTAAAATAAATATAAATATAAATTTTAATATTCTCGAATACGAATCAAATATCGTAACGAGTACAAATTCAAATCGAATATATACTTAATTCAGTCGAATACGAATAACTTTCTATAGCTCTTGTAACAACTTAATTCAGTCGAATACGAATGCCGCTGGGTTTGGCTGCTGGGCCGACCAGCTGGCATAGAAAACAGATCGAATAGTCTCGAATACGAACACGAATACAAATATTCTTAAATACGGATACAAATATTGTCGAATACGAATACGCATATTTTCGAATATAGATTTTGCTTATCACATTCGCGTTTTTTCGAATACAAATATCAAATAAAATAAATTATCTGTTATTATTTTCCACCCATAACTAAAACCAAAATATTATTGGGTTATTCGAAACTACGATACTCCTTACGATCGAGCTGCAAGTAGTCCTACACGAAGGCCCTATGATATCAATCCAGAAACTGACAAGTCATCTTGGCTGCTTTGTCTAGGAGTGTCGTAGAATCATTAGAGCAAGTATAATAAGAGGTTGTTAGTAGGCTGTATGCTAAGGTAGAGGAGAAAGAGGAGAGAGAAGAGAGGTGGACTGTAAGTTTACAGCCAGCTGAAGCACAAGAACCAAGAAACTTTGTGAGAGAAAGAGGTTGGTCATACAGCCTTTAGTTGGCTATAAACTACTATATAAATAGACTGATAAGTGGACTGTAAATATCTATACAGTCAGCTAAAGGCTATATTATTAGCCTTGCTCTTATAACCGCGTTCAGGCGGCACTCGACATGGCTGGACAAGACTGTTTCACGAGTGCCTGTTAATTCAGTTAAGTCGACATGGAAAAAGTGCACAGCATAGTACAGATAGCCACATCTAAAAGTGCACAGCATAGTACAGATAGCCACATAGATGACATATCTGACACGGTGACACTTACGCAAACGGCATTATAGATCTTCTGGTCCCCACTTTAAGATCTATAATTTTCATCTTATAACTTTTCAAATAAACAAATAAAATAATTTTTTCCACCTTTTTTGAAATGGTTTAACATTTGATATGGTAGAATAAAAAGTTATCTGTCATATCCATAGATCATTAGATGTGTCTGAAAAAAAATCCACCTAAAAGATCTTGTTGCATTGAGATATTTTTATTCTCTCTTAGTATACAGTTAACCAAGCACTCATTATCAGTAGCACGCGCACACGCGTCCCTGACGTGGAAACACGCATTATCTCGTTGCGTGGTCACGAGTTGACTGACGATAAGCGGGCATGTTTGACACTGTTTTTGCCAATACTTTTCATTTTATACTATAGCGTAAGCTTTAAACTATGTATTTTTAAAATGGAGTATGTAAATTGATTATAATAAATATTATATCGAGTTTAATTATACCAAATAAAATTACATATGATCGTTTCACTCTATGTACTGTTTCTCACGAATAAACAGAATTCAAAATTCATAAGACAAAAGTCATAAGCACATCTTAAAATAACCCACGGAAGGCAGCAAACACGCGTTCACGCCATCCCGGCCGCGCGGCGGACGCAGCGCCTCCGCGTGTGCGCGACAGCGCGACGTACCGGCCGCCGGCGGCTGGGCCATTTCGCCATTTTTCCAACCTGCAGAGTCCTCCTGTTGATGGCGAATATGAGCCTGGTTTTCTCCGAGACAGCCTTGTGCGTCGATGTAACTCCCGTCTGGTTGGAAATTAGATGGCCGAGATGTAGACGGAGATTTTGAGGTGCTCGAAATTTCCTCGCCGGCGTCGTCATCCCAAGAATCGATATCTGATTAAGCGGCTCATGCATCCATGCCGAGTCGGTTGCTACCTAAGCCTATGACGGCTATTCTAACGTTCGATCGAGGCCGTTACATCCTTACGACCTCTACTGCCATTCCAAACCGTTTCACTGGAAGTTGGAGGGATTCTTGAGAGGAAAAATGCATAGTATATGAGACGCATGCTCACTTGCTCGTAACCTCCCCGCAGGGCCGGTCCTGGGATTTTAGAGGTCCAAGACGAAACTAGAAATAGGAGGCCTAGTATAAATATCTAAATATAAATCTACATACACACACATATATATATCTAATTTTACCAACAAACACTTAAAATGCGTTATGTATTAAAAAAATTCATATCAAAGAGTTTATAGATATTACCTTAAAATTTTCTTCTAACATTTCTAGATGCGAAGTCATTGATGATGGTATTGATATCAATTTCATCCAATAATTTCTTCTCAATACATAAAGTTGCCAAACCGTTTAACCTCTCTTGAGACATTGTTGACCTTAAATGATTCTTCAACAATTTGAACTTTGAAAAGCTTCTTTCAGTTGATGCTACAGTCACAGGCATAGTAAATAAAATCCGATAATCAATAGAAATATTAGGATAACAATCCGCTTCTCTGACAAACTCAAAGATCTCCATAGCAGACATTGGTTTATCTGATAAAGTCAATTGCATAACACTTAACTCAGAAATTAGATCATTTAACTCAACATCAGATGAACCATCTAGAGAGAAAGTTTCTACAAATTTTATACAACATTCTTTTAATTCAGTTCGATCCAATGACTTCAATGTTGTTGAACTCATTAAAAATCCAAATATACTTCCGAATGTTTGGAGTTCTTGAAATCTACTTTTCAATGAATTGATTGCCATATCAACCATAACAAAATATACAGAGTATATATACTATGTATATGGCGGATTGGGGGCCCCTGAATTTTGGGGGCCCGGTGCGGCCGCCCCGCTCGCCCCCCCCCCTCAGGGCCGGGCCTGCCTCCCCGTAGGCTGTTTATGGCCATTTATAAACTGCTATGACTTCCGCTTTTAGAAACTAAAAACCGTTTTAAAACACGTTGATTTCTTAAAGAGTATTTTTTTCTTTGTATTATTCGTGAAGATATAACAATATTTATTTTATTTTCTTAATTGAATATCTTAGAAAAAACTAAAGACCGCTATCATTTTAGCTAAAAGTCGTAGTACTTTAGAATAAGACCTATAGTAAAAGCTGTTCGTTTTGGTTCATAAAAGCCTATTCTTTGTGACTATGGCTTATGACTGAAATTTTTGAATTTTAACTATTTGCGATAGAGATTACGGAGAGAGATACTCACTTGTGATTTTGAATGGTGCAGATATTGGGCTTTTAACGTGTACTACAATTAACTTGTAGATCCCGTCCTGAAGAAATACTCTGTTCGAAAATTAGGTACTGTAGCAAAAGCTACAAGTCAGCTTCAAAAGCCGAAAAGAACATGCCGTTAGCTTTTCTATAATATCTAACTTTTAAACATAGTGTTTTTTAAGATGTTGCCAACTAATCAATTGTAGTACATAATATATTGACTTCATTTATATCTAACTTTTAAACATAGTGTTTTTTAAGATGTTGCCAACTAATCAATTGTAGTACATAATATATTGACTTCATTTATATCGGTTAAAATCACATGCGAGTGCCTCTCTACAAGTTTCTCTATAAACTATTACTAGTACCTAACTTTTAAATATAGTGTTTTTTAAGATGTTGCCTACTAATCGATTGTAGTACATAATATATTGACTTCATTTATATCGGTTAAAATCACACGTGTGTGCCTCTCTCTACAAGTTTCTCTATAAACTATTACTATTTATAAGTCAAAACCAAAAGCTAATATAAGTAGACCCATCAACTGTAGGGCTACAGTGCATTAGTGTATGACAAGCTAACGTTTCAATATTTTAGCCTTGGCCATGAGCTAGCGGAACCAAGACATGCTGCCTCTGCAACGTGGACTTTTTAATTTTGTTTTTTTGGGTTTTTGACTTTTTTTTGCTTTCTTGTTTTTCATTTATTTCTTTATATTGATCATGATAATATAATTTTATTTTTATTATTTTTATTTTTTTAAAAATTTAATTACATTGAAAAAGTCAACAGCCACTACAGTATTTTTCTGTCAGAAGCTAGAAGCTACATTGAGCACTACCTTAATTGGGTCTAGCACCTAGCGGCTAGGCCACATTATGTAACTGTAGTTGGTGTGGTTTTTGGCCTATTATCAAGGCTCCTTGTACTATTTTCTCTCTAATCTTAATATGTTTTGGCCTGGCAATCGTTTTCCAGCCCCTCGAATGAGCTTGCGGAACGCGCCAAACTCCGTTACCAAATCGCGAGCTGAAGCTAACAAATCCACATAAGTACAGAGCAAGCGGAACACACGCTAGCTCACCGCTAAACCAAAGTGGGGGATGCTTGTGGCTGTGGAGACTGCATGCGCTTCACCTGATGTACGGCTCCGATTGGAGGAATATATTCAGATTCCTGCGGAAACTATTCCAGTTCTTATGAAATTCATGAAAAACTGCATGCTAGATAGTGCTTGGGGCATAGTTATCAGTTCCATTCCGCCGACCAATCCGTTTTATACATACATACATACATGTTATGTCCAAAATAGGTCAGAATAGTAATATTGATCGGTATTAAGGCCGGTATAGAATTAAGCTTGCTATGTACCATGTTAGATGTTAGTATGGCATGTGTCGATCGGTACCAGATTGGAATGGATAACTTTGCTTTGGAGCCAACAATGCCCTCAAACCTGCAATGCTTGTCTTTTGTCACTGTAGCAAGATCCCATCGTGGTTCAATAATGTCATGCGACTTTTGGTTATCCCCTGGCTAGCTATCGGTCTCACGCTGTCCTACGTACCATTTTACTTTGCCTTCAAGACTGTGCTTGAGCCTGACAGCGACTGCACCTATGTTTCTGGACAGAATGTGCTTTTCATGTAGAGGAAAGGGCAAGTTTTTTCTAAATTATTTAATTTAAAAAGAAATAAGAAAATAAAAACTGTTATATCGTCACGGATAAAAAAAGAAAAAAAAAGAAAAAACTAAAAAAAAAGCCAAAAACTAAGATAAGTTAAAATTAAAAATTAATCTGTTCTAAGTAACATTAAACTTAAATAAACTAAAATAAAAAAAATTAGAGCCGAAACCGTTACAGCGGGACGTTAACCGACTGGTCATTGCATCCTCTTCAACGTTGTGGCGTTCCTCTGTTCTGTACCCTCACCGACTGTGTTGTCGAGTCACCAGCGACCACTGGCCGCTAGGCCATGCTATACTATACTCCTCGGGCCGGCCATGCTACGTTGCTAGTCTCGACCATAGGCTGGGCTTGCTTTCATTTGCTGAAGCCTATGACGAAGCATCTGTACGGCTGTCGGCAACGGCAGGTGTCAGGGTGACTCAAATTTACTAGTCAGGATCAGATCACAAATCTCGCAGTCTGCAAGTCTGATGGAACATGGAACAACTTCAACCGCAAGATATCCAAACTGCTCCGTGTAGCTAGCGTTGGTTACAGTATTGAGTCTGAGAGGTAAAAGTCAGAGATCATGCGAACACCATTGTTGGCTGAGCGGTCGGACTGACGATGAACTTTTAGAAAAATAAAAACATTTATGTAAGTTTATTTGAATATAAGTTCGTACCAGGTGTCACTAAAATTAGAAAATAGAGTTAAAAATAGATAGAGATTAACTAAAATTTCAAAAAGAGTGTTTTTTAGTGATTTTAAGCGGTTAGACCGGTCAGTAGCCGGTGTTCTAACTGCTAGGGGGAGTACGATTTGACCAATGGGTGCGGCCAGAGAGCAGTGAAAATAAATTTTGAGTTGGATGAGTGTGTGTCGTTGGTTGGTTGTATTATGTTGTATGATGCATGATTTTAACTAACCTGAGTTAAATGCATAGAATTTGTGCTCAAGATGGTTGCTTGATCTTTAGATGTACAGGTGGCTTAGAGAACGTTAACTGTCGACGGCAGTGGACTAGGACTAGACAGGGGAGCTGGGGTTAGAGCGGTAAGTTCGTGTGAGACTACGTGACGCAGTGGCTTAGAGAACGTTAACTGTCGACGGCAGTGGACTAGGACTAGACAGGGGAGCTGGGGTTAGAGCGGTAAGTTCGTGTGAGACTACGTGACGCAGTGGCTTAGAGAACGTTAACTGTCGACGGCAGTGGACTAGGACTAGACAGGGGAGCTGGGGTTAGAGCGGTAAGTTCGTGTGAGACTACGTGACTCAGGTGGAAAGCGCAAATAAGACAAGGATAATAAAGAGGTGAGTTAGTACATATGATGCGCTAAGTGACGAGGTTGATGTACGTAGAGACGGTTCAAGAGAGACCGAATTAGTGAAGACGTGACGACTAGTCATTGGACACTACTAGCTACATGTTAAAGAATGCAAAGATGCTTTGAGGTGAAGGTGAAAGGTGCTCGAAAGTTTTGTCGGGGTACTTCGGCAGAGAGCCAAATACTGGGTTGGTGCCTTGATCAAAATCGGGGCGCGGGGAGGTGCAAAGGAGAAATAGTTAAGATTAAGTAGAGCAGGAATTGCTAAGTAAATCAATCAATAAGATGTTAATAGATTAAGTCTTGTAAATGCTTTGAGAAGCATGCATGAGTGTGTAAAATCTGTGTTAATAGGGTTAATGGGTTCCCCAGTGTCTTAATGGGTTGGACTTATCAGAGTTGTTGCTAGTTATTAAAGGGGGAGAGGAGGTGGTAGATTCAAGGATCATAGGGTTAAGTTTTTATTTTATCACCTTGTCTCTTTGCATGGTCATAAGAGGAAAAAAATTGAGAAAGATGAAAGAGTGGTGCTTTGATTGTACATTGTAATCATCCATGAGTTTGTAAACTTCATCCTCTACTAAAAATAGATCAAAACTTTATCTCAATTGTACTCTTGTTTGTATTCTTGCCTAATTTCGCTTGTTCTTGAGTTAGTTTTGTGATTTCATGTTCTTGCTAGGATCGTGAAAATAGATCTAACATACCTTAGACTTAGATTCTTACGAGCAAGAAGTAACATGAGCTTCAAGATTTTTGGTGCTCTTGTGACCTAGATTCAATTCTACCTACGGTCAGACTGGTTGGCGATCAAGTCAAATTGGCAGTGACGGTCAGACCTATCCTTCCATGCGATCTGACTCGCTTTGGGCTGAAGGCTGCTGATTTTGTTAGCTTAGGTTTTTAGCCTTATATTGTAAAGTATGGTTGGTGCAATTCGAACTTTGTGACTCTTATAGTCACGTGGATAAATATTTCAATTACCATTAAGAAAAGTTTGAATAATAAAAAATCCGTCTATAATTGTCGACATCGGTCTTAGGGTAAGCATGGCTAGCCATCATGGTTCATGACAAGAGCTTATAATTAATTATTTCTCAATCTTACTTAACCCATCTAATCCGGATATCCTGTAAACATCTACATCTATTGTTATGTTCAGATAACACAGCTAATTTTAGATCGATTCTCCCGGAGTGTATATGAGCAAATATAAGTCAACGGAATTATCCGTTTATCGTAAATTTGCTCTCATGTCTAAGGATGAGATATTTTCAGATGTTGATTGGCTTGCACAACGCAGGGCGAGCATTATTCCGTCTGACTTGTCGAAATGTAGTACGAGATATTTTTCGGACAGATGTTTCAAAAGAGATATTTTCAGAGACGGCGAGTGAGATGTTGCATTAACTGCATTCATAGTCCTAATTGATTAAAGCAAAGCCTAGCTGAATCTTAGCAAAGCTACCGTCGTCACTGCAAAAGTGCAAACTCTTACCATCCCAGATCCCCAACCCGCAAGCTAGAAAACAAGTGGACAGGAGAGGCAAAGAATGCATATGATCTTTTTTGTCATGTATACAGACATCCTTTGAAAGGGCTTATGCCAATGGCATCAATTGAAATGGTTTCAGTTTCTGATTTATTTTAGTTTTTAGTTTACTTAAGTTAAAAACTATTTAGAACATGTCGGTTACTAATTTTGACTTATTTTGTTTTTTTTTTAGTTTTTTCTAACTTTTTTGCCTTTTCTTCCCCCATTATTCCTTTACATTGTCTATGACAATATAACAGTTTTATTTTTATTTTTTTCTTTATTTTTTAAAGAAAAAACTAACAACTGTTACAGTGCAATTTCACCCAAAAACTATATTTAGAAGTTTAAACCATAAGCCAGTTGTAGCGGACAAGGCTAGATTTGTTCAACAAATATCTTGTTGAAACGCCCTGTCCAACAAGAATTTACACGGATTTGCATTTTTTGTCACCGTACACACAAGTACATATAATTGGTGCGAAAGTGCCTCCGCACTTCTGAAACTGAATTGTTTCGGAAATATACCATTCACAGTTTGGATTTGGCAAACATGAACATCACTGTCAAATTTCATCAAAAACTTGTCTACCACTATACGTTTTAAAATAGTAACAAATTGAAAACCTAATAACGCAACATTTAAAAAGTGGCTTTTGGACAGTGGCGTGTATGCAATTTTTCTCCTGGCTAGCAGTGCTGGGATACGGGTAAGTTACACTAGCGCAGATTAAAATTTTCTACCTCGTAAATCAGAAAGTCATACGAGTAAGAGATCATGGATCGTTACCACTAGACACATAGTGCAACGAAAATATAATTGAAGCAGCTGATTCAACGAAGAGCGTGCCGGTGTAGTGGTAGTAGTTGATCGTCCTCGGTAGTCGATCGTCTTCTGACTAACCGTGTCCTCCTCACAATCGTCTCAATCAGCGCCACAGTAGCAGCAATGTTTCTACCGAAATCCACATGTTCAGAGATGGAATATCGTGCATTGGCATGCTAGCACCAGTGCACACGGTAGGGGTTATGAGAGGTGGTAGCTAGGGTTTTGACGGATGTGTTTCGAGATACCTCCCTTAGCCCCGCACCTCTCCTTATAATACCTCCAATCGGATCCTTATCTGATACGAATAGAGATTATATCTCATTCGGAGACTATTATCCGAACCCTTATCGTTTCAGCCCATTAAGTGTGTGACCTTGTAGGTTTATGTATATTTAGCCATGGGCCGAAAACTCCTTACCGGTCCATAAGTCGGTAGCGGTCTCTAACAGAACGTAATGACTCCTAAACATACATAAAGATCATATCGGACGAAACTGTATAGTACTTATATACCAATCCCTTTGCCTCATAATACTATATCAAACTCAAGGTGAGAATCATGCTATTCTAGGATAGCTCGATCCTTCACTCGAACCTGTAGTGGATTGTGATTGACTGAACCACATTCGGCATGGCCATGCACTTCGTTAATCCAACTACATCGAAGGTCCTAGAGATATCTCTCATTTTATATAAGAAGGGTAAATTCCACCTTGATAGCTCATATTCCTCTGCATGTTTCATACTAAACCAGAAAGCTACTTTTATGACCACCAAGTTACGGAGTAGTATTTGATAACCCCTAAGTAAACTACTATACATGTAAAAAATAATGACGATCTCAAGTCTAAGGATGCTATATGCACTACGTATGTGACCAACTGATGACACTTAAGAATATAAAAATTTCTGTAATGTTTTATGGTGGGTTAGTCCAATATCATATTCTCTAACATATGTCCACATTACTGATTTGATATCACATATCCATGATCTATGAAACATGATTATCAATCAATACATGTTCTGATCAATACGAAAAAAATCAGGGATAATTTAAAATAACATCATACTATGAATAAAAAGTTTCACAAATAAGTCACATACTTATTATTTGATCAATACAAAAGACATTTATTTGAGGACAAAATAACATATTATTTAAAAAATCATAAATATAGAAGTGATACAATCATCTCTACGATTAAATTTTAGAGCATATCACTAACAAGCAGGATGTGCTACAGTAGTGGTCACGACTCACGAGTGCAACTAGGGAACTGCACAGTCCCGCGGCCGTTGGATCACGCAAACCATGGCCAAGATTAACATCTTTGATCCAACTAAAAAAACTTATAATCTGATGATCAAGTTGATTCCATAATTACAAGTTCGTAGCCCTAGCGCCGATTCCTATTTTAAACAACTCATTTATGATAGATGTATATTTATTCATGCAGTGACTGTTTCTTGGTTAGAATCTCGACCGTGGCAGCCCATTGGCCATGCAATGATCGGAAACGCATGTAGTTGGTGTGCAGTTATCAAAGAACTATCGAGCATCATTTTGGCCTAGACGTCTAGTGAAGTCACATCGTACTGTGTATATGGTTTTAGATAGCTATGTTAAATTGATTTATATTCTATTCTTTTTAATTTATAGTTTATGATTTATTAAAAAAATAAATAAAATGATTTTCCTGTTATCGTTTCAAAATGATTTATCAAAATAGTTTTTGGTATTTAATTTATTTATATAAACGTTTACGTTATAATTAAAAGTCATCAGTCACAGTCGATGCAAGGATAGAGTAACATGTCAGAACGGTGTACACATGTCATGTTTCTCACTAACAGTGCGAATGGGATTTGTTTGCCTCCTCTATTTTGGGTGTGATCAAAATGGCTGAAAAGCCCGTGGCTTATGGCTGAAAACACTGTAGCTGGCTGAAAAAAGCACTGTAGCTGACAGAGGCTTATTTACCATAATTAAATTTAAAAAAATTTAAAAATAGAAAAAACATATTAGCCCATCACGTATAATGTAAACAAATACGAGGAAAAAAAGAACCGGTAAAAAAACTCAAAAAAAAGCCAAAAGTTCAGAAAAAGACGAAATTTATGAATAGTGCAAAAATAAGCTGAAGCCAAAAGCTCAAGCCATTTTGATCACAACCAAAGAAAGGTCACGGAGGCTGGAATCTTTGTACCTAGCATCGTTGTTTCGATCGAGATTCATCACAGACTAATTCGTCCATTTCTCTGTGCCACGGTCGTCGTCCTTGTCGACCTTATCAGTTCTCCAACTTCTTCGCAGCAACCGTGCATAGCATCAAAACTGTGGCCAAAAGAATAAACTTGCTTTAACATTTTCTTAGGATAGATGTCTTTCGAGGGCGCTGCTTAAGATAGATTCAGAGCAGTCATCAGACACGCAACACGCAGTAATTTTATTTAAGCTTAAGAAATTAATACATGTGATCAGGGGCAATCCAAGCTATGTGGCACCATTGTCTATGAGTGGATTCTTTTGGTTTATAACATATGTCTTTTAGCCAAATTCTTTGAGTTCTAACTATTTGAAAGAGAGTGCGAAGAGAGACACTTGCGTATAATTTTAGCTGATATAGATGAATTTAATATAGTATCTATTACAATCAATTTATAAATCGGCAGCCGTAATCGCACGCGGAACTCTTCCCCATCCCGCTACGCCGTTTTGCAATTTGCCTTCGGCTCCTGCACCGCATTCGTCCTCCCTAGCTCATCGTTCTCATCGATCCCCTTCTCCCAGTTGCCTCTCCGGACTCCCCAACGCCTCCCAAAATCGAAGTATTGAACCATGGCAGGGCCGCAATGGAGGAAGCCTCGTGTCTGAAGCACCGTCGCTGTTCACGAAATTGGCAGCGACGAATCAACATCGAGAACAGCGAAAATTTTGAGAAGATCATTTCCTTGCTCAATTCCATGGAAAACAACAAAGATGGGAGCAAGTGCATCACATTCTGCTTCTCTGATTTCTGATTAACAAAGCACCGGATGAAGCATGTAGGAGCTACAAGAAGAAAAAACTAGAAAAAGAAAAAGAATAGAAGATGAACAAAGAGGTAAGAACATTTGCTCTTTGCGAGCAGATCTCCGGTGCGGTTGGCGGTGGCACGGACAACATGGACGATAATGCGCCGAGAGGAAGACGGCGGGGCGGTCGGGGTCAGCCAGGATGGTGGCGGGGCGGTCAGGATCCGACGAGGGCGAAGCGTCGCCGGAGACGGGCCGGGCGGGGGCCATGTACTTTTTTTTTTGTTTTTGACTTGTAGGTTGTTTGAAGGTCAAAAAGCTCAATGTTAAAATAGGGTGATCTGTTAAGCAGATTTTTTAAACGTTTTTCGAGTCTAAAACTATGTACACTATTTACGTCGATGTGGCTATTCAAAAGTTAAAAAGCCAAATATCGAAACAGGACGATCTCTTAAAGCGAATTCTCTAAACAGTTTCCTAAGTCTAAAACTATATACATTACCTATGTCAACATACCATCAACCACAGTCCGAGAAAACATCTTTCCCTCGTTGAGAGCCACAGTTTGGCCAATCGAATCGGATGAGTTATTTGTTTATATACGGTGATCCGTCCTGTCTAAAAGAATTGTTAATGAAAATAATTAACGAAATGACGACTACATGATTAATAAATGGAATTGTTATGTACAGAGCACTTACGAACGTAATCGCAAAAAATGCCAAAAAAAAGTACTTACAAACAAACCACACGCAAATGGTAGAAAACGTAATCATACGACAGCAGATCTGCTCGTCTAACGCAACAACGGACCGACAAAACATCCCTCCCTGGCATACTCAACCTCCAATCACTCGAAGGAAAAAAAGCCACAGAAATTAAACCAAACAACAAACAAAATGAAGGAAGAACACGGCGCTAAACCGGACGAACAACCACGCGCATGCAGCTAATGCCCGACTCCGGGGCTCGGGACCGACCCCAAGACCCGCGCCGCATTGCCCGCCGTCCTCCTGCCGGTGAACGCCGGCGATCCACGCAGCCCGCTCTCCCCCGCCGCCGTCGCCGTCGAACCGCCTTCTTTCTTCACATCCTCTACGTATGCCGCCTCACCGCCGGCACGCCCATCGGCGAGCAACGCCCTTGCCGCTACGCACGGTGGTGACGACATGAGCGTCACAAGAAGTGACAGGAGGAGGAGAAGCACTGCTGCTCTGCTGCTGCACAAGGCCATGTCTGTAGCTCAGCTGGATGATGCAAACTGAGAGGTTCAGGGAAGAGAAGATACCAAATGTTTGTGTGTGTGTTTGGGATAGAACCGGGAAGGTTTCGAGGGGATCAGGGAGGGTTTATATAAGCGCAGGAGACGCGTGGTTGGGACATGGCGGCGAGCGTGCTGCAGGACGAACGGGAAGCGTAGGGACAAAGGCAAGGCACGGCGTTGCAGCAGCAGTCACCTCATCAGCCGCGCGCAACAATTTAATGAGCTAAGTTAAAGCTGAAACTGAGCTGAGACATCAGAACAGAAAAACACGGAGCGGATTACAGACAACGTCAAGCTCGCGATCAAATCGAGAGGCTCAGGCTGGATTCCTTGCGCGGGGAGGCCAACGCGCGCGCGAGTTGGCGAGGTTGGATATCGGCCTCCCGTCCCATGTGCCGGCCGGCCGTTTTCTGCTCGTCCGGTTCAGATTATGGGTTAATTAACTGGCTCTCCGAGGTCCGAGTCCCTTGTGAGCTAAGAGCAAGCTGGGCACGTTCCTTAAAGCAAAGATTAAGATGTGGTGGCAACCCTACGGTGATGATGAGTATTTGATCTTATTTGTGCCTTGTTATTTTTAGTTGAGTTTGATTCTAAGAAATTGTATTTTAATATGTTGCTTTCAGTAGCTAGCGGTTTGACCGGCCAGTGGGCCGATCGGCCGTTGCACGGTGGTCGACCGGTGTGCGATATTATCGGTCTTTTGTTGATGGTAGGTATTTTTCAGAGAAGATATTTTGGAGTTTTTGAGTTGAAATTTGGTGCGGTAGTACCGGCATTGAAAATGCATTATGACTTGAGAGGAGCGGTTTGGTCAGTCATTAAATGGCTGTTTGACCGGAGTGGTGTTAGTGGTCTGACTGGCTTGGTGGCCACAGTCAGATCGGTTCTCTGTTTCTGTTGCTGAGCTGAGTTGGTTGTGGTTGTTAGTAATAGTAGAGTCCATACAGTTGTTAGTCCTGGGGTTACTATGTAAGTGTGAGTCATGGTGTGTCTATGTAGATGTTTTATTAATGAGAGTCAAGTGCATGTTATTTATGCTCAGATCGATTTTTTGTTATTTAGTGTGCAGGTGCTTTGATAATTATTGCAGTCAGAGGCAAGACCGAGGCTTGGTGGCTATTGTGTGTTATGTACGTCCGGGTAAAGCATCATCTCAAGCCAAGAAGCACGGAAGAAATACAAGTGTCGTGAAGAGGCAGTAAGTGCATGTGGTGTGCCAATTAGACTTATGCGTTTCAAGTGGTAATGGTTCTCGGAGCAGACGTACCATCTTGACAGCAAGTAATTGGGCATCATGGGTTGTGATGTATCGCATGACTCGGGCATTTCAAGTGGTGATGCCCTCAACATAGGTGTATGATCTTGGTGATGAGGCGTTAGGCATCGCATCTTCGTGAAGACCGGTGGATGGCAATTAAGGAAATTCTCCAATACCAAATGGGTTAGTGGTTTGCAAAATAGCGGTATTGGCCTAAGTGGTTCAGGTCATGTCTTTGAAAATGGAATGTCTAATTGGGCTTGTGGAGCCTTGTGGATGTTGTACTTTGAAAAACGTGCAAGTGTGTGAGAGTAAAACCCGTTTGTGCATGGGTTACCAAGTTTTTATATTTGTAAGTGGTGTGATCCACTAAGGAATGAATATTTGTTTAAAGCTTGGTATGAGGTGGAAGCCTCCAATATGAGACTTGTGTGTTGAAGAGAGATAATACTTAACACTTGAGAGATTAGGGTTAGGGTTGTCTAGTGTTGGAGCCTTTTGTGTATGTTCTATAGTCTTAGAGCTCTGTCATCATGAGGAAGTGGCTATAAAATATTCATCTCTAAGTGAAATGAACATTCAAAGTTTGCCCAAGTTAGTTGTTCAATGGATCATTCCTAGTGCTTTTAATTTGCTTGATTTCTTGTTTGGATTTCTCTCTTATTGATCTTCCCTGGTGGCAATGATGTGTAAGAGGTAAAAACATCTCTTGGAGATCAGATCCATCCATCTAGATATGGTCTAAAGGAAGTCCTTGAGTTTGCCTGATTTTCCTCAAGATAGAGATGATTTTGGGATTTTGTTCTTGCAAAGGTTTTGGTTTATATTCACATAGTAATTTAGCTTGTTACGACATGTGAGAACACATCTAAGGTCATCTAGATCATCAAGGACTCACGAGTAAGAGCAGATCAATGTTTTCCTCTTTTGCCTGATTTTGATGCAACTTTTCTTGTTTTAGATAAAGGCCATAATTTTGACATTGATCTTTCTATTCCATGGTTGGAGTAGATTCTTGACATCCTAGGGTGGGTTTGTGTCAAGTATCACTGCATGTGGATCAGTGGTTTGAGAGTTGGCTCTTTTCTTAGATCATGTGTAGTGTTGTCTGCACTGTTTTCTCGGTGAGCGGTCAGACTACATGGAACTGAGCAGTCTGACCGGCGTTCAATCAGATTGGTGCCTCAGACGGTCCAATATTCGGACAGTCATATCGGTGTTGTGTGCGGTCCAATCGCCAAGCGGCCAGACTAGAGTTTAGCCAGCGGTCAGATTAGGCTGATAGAGAACTCTGTTGTGAGTTGTGTTCTTTGGCTGTGTACTTTGATGTTGTGAGTTTGTCTTTTCACTGCGTAGAGTTGATACTTGGGGGGAGATTTTAAAAGATTCATTCATCCTCTCTGACTCACCAGCATGTGTTATTTATGGTGTTTTCCACATGCAATTTAATTTTTCTCATAGAACAAGATGACTAGAACGAAAACTTTTCGGGTGCTGTTTGAAGACATTTTTATAGTACATTCTATTGGTAGTAGAAGAGTGGTAGTAAAAATTAAATCTAACCATTGATTTATGAAGGTATAATAGACTTTTCTTAGTAGATCCTATTTTCTGTGAGGGCATAATACCTTATGCATTTGGGCTGCTGGCTTGAGCTCTTCAACTCCACGACCACAGCCAGCATGAGTGCGTCGTGCGGTGAACGGGACATCGCCGTGGAGTTGGACACCTAAGGGAATCTTGGTTGGGACTCGACCATGTCTCTGCACATAAGCGTGACCTCAGCACCATCTCCTCTGAGGAGAATCTTACCAGCATTAAGACCGAAAGGATTCCGGGCAGCACGCGAGGCCACGCCGCCCCCAGCGCTCGGTCGGCCGGCGCGTGGCGGGAGAATTCGCGTACGGCCGGCCGAGCCACTTTCCTCATATTTTCTAAAAATTACGTAAAGGTCCTTTTTCCTCGCAAATAGATCCCTGCAAGTTTTTCCTTTAAAAAATTTTTTTGGATGGCGCCCCGCGGGTTTCCAAAATTACGTATAGGTCCTTATTTACTTACGTGCAGGTCCTTACAAGTCCTCAGTTTTTTACGAAAAAACCCTTTGCTTTTTCCGAAATTACGCATTTGTCCTTAATTTTTTTATGAAACTCCCTGCGAATTATCGTCTCTTTTACTTCGGTCCACACGGTAGCTAGCGCGGCGTGCGCCGCGCTTATGCAGCTAGTAATTACAATGCCTCAACGATAGTGCATCGTTGAAATATCCGAATATGGCATTGAGTATAATTCAAGCTGCATTGCTCATGCTATCACTTTGCCCATTGCTGCTATCCACACAGATTGGTCATGCCACCTCACTCTCCTTGTTCTACAATTTCTCCGATCCCATGAGCAAAAGCCAGGGCGATCTCCATTTTGAAGGGAATGCATACGCCAGAGACAGCTCGATCATTCTGGCAAAAGATAAAGTCACTGGAGACGTCAATTCAAAGGCCGGCTGGGTGTCATATAACCACCTGGTGCTTCTCAGGGGCAACGCCGCCACCGGCAAGGCGACGAAGAGACAGATATACTCAAGGAATATATTTCGAAGTAAAGATCCTTAATATGTGGAAGAAGAGACATAGATCAATATAACGAAACCACAAAACATAGAATAAACTCCTCGAAATATGTGCATACAAGAATATATAATGGAAACATATGCACATATTCAAGTTTGACTATTTATAGAGTTCAGTCTATATTTTTGATCCAAAGATGCACCAAGTTATAAGAATGTGATGTCAAATGCATATCTCTATGTTTTTCACATTTTCATCCAAATGATGCTAAGTAATATCATATTCAATAAACACGTTAGTTTCACAACTGTATTTGCCATTTATCACATCCAAATGAGACTAGGCAATATCATAGTTAATAAATAAATTAGTCTCACAATTGTATTTGTCATTATCAGCAAAATCAATTTAATGGAGCTTGAACTTACAGCCGTAGAGCACTGGGGATCTGGGTTGTGGATGGCTCCCTCGTAGTGAAAAGTAAGGACTGGAACCTTATGCTGGTAAAGGACATAGAATTCACTCAACCACAATTGTTGACTTGTCAAACCTGATCAAGTAACTGCTCAAATCAATTGAATATCTATAGGAAGATGGTTCCCGGTGCGGGAATGGTCCAAGGGGAGTGGTATGGGAACAGTTAAACTATACTTAGTAACGGTAGGTCCACTCAGAATCGGGCGATAGCATTCACATTGGCCAGTGGATACTCAATAATGTGTGGTCCATAACCTAACTAGAAGAGATTAGAAAGAGGAGAGCAGTGAAAGATCTTATTTTCTCAACTTAGTCGCACATTACTTGTTACATGTCTGGACATTGAGATTTTGAGAAGTCTTGTGGGTAAAGTTGGGTAACTTTGCATAGTATAATAAATAGTATTTGAATACACCGTGCTCCCGGTTAATGGAGATGTGTTTCGTGGGTGATTCCAATAATAAGGCATAAGTAGATTTTGAAGATTTGAAAATGGAAAGTATGGATAACAATTCCCCTTTTCATTAATTAAATATTGTTTTACTGTTTTAAAAAGATGAAGTTCTTTACTAGCAAATTTGCATCCACAAATATAATATTAATGAAGCCAACACATTCCTTCTCTTGAAACTGTGGCAATTAGTTAAATAGTATTTTTTTCCATATGCTTTGTTGAGTATCTAGAGTTCTCAGTCTTGCTTAATTCCATCAGAATATATACTAGAAGAGGACAGGATACTTCAATCTTTCGTGTTAGGGTTACAACTGCGCTCAAGCATTCCTGTGGAGAATTTTTTTATTCTTTTAAATATAAGTTATGTTTTAGGCTCAGATGCTTATATTGTTTCCAAAGTTGACCATTAGGTCCTATTTTTTAATCAAATTAATTCTTTTTAAATATTCGTGAGTAGGCATGATACTCTATCTATCCGTAACTGAACTTCTGAACTGTTGTCGGGTGCACGACGGCCCTGTTCTAAAAAACAGGGGTGTTACAGTCGGTGCAAGTATTGTCAGTTGTATGATTGCCCTGTTCCCAAAAACCCTTTTTAGGATTATACTGCAAGTACTGTTGGTGATTCCGTTGAATTAAAAAATGAATGGCTTATATTTATTTTATGGTACTGTAAAAGCGCTTGTAGGATCAAGGATACCGACTAGAGGGGGGTGAATAGGAGGTTTTTAAATTTTTCTTGTTAACTTGATTAATTCTTTACAATTTAAGTGACAAGAATGTAAAGCAATTAATCCTATGCAATTCTAGACAATAATATAGCAACACTAGCTTTAGGCAATCAAATGATCACAATGAAACAAATAAACAAGAGCTAAAGAGACAAGAGACACAACCGATGTTTTTACCGTGGTGATCGGAAACTTGCTGGTTTCCCCTAGTCCACGTTGAGGTAAAGCCCGGACGAATCGGACCGGCTCCACGAATTGAGTCAAACACCTCGATCACTAATGTAGCTCTTTCCCGCTCCGGGTAGGCGAGCTCCAACCTTCCCAATTTGCCGGGTCTTCTCACAATCTTCTTGAGAAGATCACCAAGCCAACCTCCACCGGATCGTCCAAGTGCCGGCAAGCACTAAGAGTAACAAACCCCGGTGTTCGCTTGAATGCAATTCTAGTGCCAATATGGATCAACAAATGAAAGATTGCACTAATTGTAAAACCACCTCAATTTAATGCTCAATGTGAGAATATGGGTGGAATGAATGCACTTGGGCTCAAGGAATATGCAATGAGTCTCTTAACCATGCCCTTGTGCAGTGGTGGGGGTATTTATAGCCTCTACCAACCAAAACTAGCCGTTTGACACAAATTTCAGGAAAAATTCTGGTCGAGCGGTACTACCGCCCCAGGGGCCGGTACTACCGCAATCAAATCTTCGCGCCAGAACGGCTATGTCAGAGCTCTGCAGTGACCGTTGGATTTGGCGGCGCGGTACTTCCGCCGTTGACATTTGCGGTACTACCGCTTGCCGGTAGTTCCGCAAAATCGGCGCAGTACTACCGCTCCAGCCAAACTCCGAAAAGTCCCAAATTTTGGCGCTCTCTGGAAATCTTGATCCGCTCTGGGTCCGGATCTTCCGGACTCCGGAAGTACCGCTCTGAGAAGCGGAACTACCGCAACCTGCGGTAGTTCTGGCGTTAAAATCACCGGTACTTCCGCTCCAGGAAAATTCGGACTCCATCCGGAGGGTGCTTTCTGGAAATGTTGATCTGCTCTTCCTCCGGATCTTCCGGGATCCGGAAGTACCGCTCAAGGATGCGGTACTACCGCTCTCTGCGGTAGTTCCGGCGTTCAACCAGCCGGTACTTCCGTTCCCGCAAGATTTTAGGACGGACCGAGGGTGCTCTCTGGAAAAATTGATCCGCTCCAAAACCGGATCTTCCGCTTGCCGGTACTACCGCATTTGGGCGCGGAACTACCGCTCTCCGGTAGTTCCGACGTTCAAAACTGCGGTACTACCGCTCTTCCAGACAGAGCACAGATTTTGATTTGAAACAGATTTTTGATAAATGCAAGTTTCTAATGGTGATCCATATGACTCAAGATACATGTTTTCAAGCTACTTGCCAAGATCTCTCTTGATGGTACGACCATCTATCCTATAATCCAGTGTTTCACCATTCACCAAAGACCGGTAAAAATAAAAAGGATCCTACGCTATGTATACCTTTATCTTGAGCCAATTTTGGTCGTCACATATGTCTTTTGGCTTGCATCTTGTAGCACATATATAGACTAACCTTTGCATGCTCATAGAACACGTTAGTCCCATATTCACAAGATTTCATTAATTACCAAAACTATTTTTAGGGGCCTAGATGCTTTCAGCGCTCCATTTGAAACATGGGGATTTGTTTTTCTAGATCATTACGGTGAAGGAAGTTGAGATTGCCAATTGGTCTACATGAACATTGTTAGTTTAAAACAAGTAACTGCGTCATCTTATAAATCAGTTGTGAAATCCTTGTAGCGGTGGTCACATCAAAAACAAAAAGGAGCAATAGCAAATATAACGAAACAGATCCCACGAAAAAGGGGATTAATTTGTTGAGATGTGGAGTTGGAGCTTGTGTTGTTTTCCTGGAAGGCTGTAGCCTTTAGGTCTGTTTATATTCGTCGTAACTAATATTTTTTAGTAGTAACGGATGGTTTTTAATTGAAAATAAATAGTAGTGGTTGAAAGGAGTGATTTTTAGAAGGAGAACACAAGTGGTGGAAAAAATGAGTGAGAGACACGTGTACGAGACAGAAATGAGAGGAGTGGTGTGCGTGAGAGTCCGTAACCCTCTGTTTTATCTCTAGAGAGGGACGGAAGCGAGAAGACTAAAAATGCCACTTTAAAAAGACTAAATGTTTATATTAATTTATGACAAACAGAAGCCAATATAAATACACTTAATTCGAGAGTACGGAGTACAACAGATCTCCACATTTGAGCTCATGCCTGCATAGTTCAGCCAGCGATCGATGAGCGCGTGTTGCCTGCGTGTGGAAGGCACCATTTCTTTCATGCAAACTGTTGCTTCTTATATTGTTGCTCGTTGCCTGCATGCTTCTTTGGATCCATGTGTTGTCTTTGTTTCATATCTCGCCCTTTACGTATTAATTGTTCTACCATCAACCATTTCTTCTGGGCCTATTTATATTAGATACAGTAATCATCTTTTTTTATTGTGGTTGATGACTTTTAACTAAATAAATAGTAGTAGCAGAAAGAAATAGCTTTTAAAAAGAGTGGACGAGCGGTAGGAAAAGTGAAGGAGAGATACCTTATCCTGGAGCGAGATGGAAGCGGAAGAGTAGGGAAGCTCCTTTGGAAAGCCGGGTGTTCAAAGTCAATATAAACAGATCCTTTGTCTACTAGAAAGAAGCATATGAGTCTATTCTTTTTAACTTATTTTAGCTTATGGTTTATACCTTATGACTTCCATCGAACAAATAAACGGGACAGCTTAATCACCGCTATTTCAAAGAAGCTTATCAAGATAGCTTTTTAGAAGTGACTTATCGGTTTTCGATTTATTCGTACAAACGCTCACATTAGGGCTAAAACTATAAACAACAACTTAAAAGAACATGCCCATATGTACTCCAGCTTACAAAAACATCTTTGCAAGAAGTGAGAACTCTGTACCATGAACAAATTCAAATCAACTTTGATCAATGCATTTCACTCTGCGTTTGTAAAAATATTTCATGAAGAATAAGTTACTTGCATATGGTGATTATATATTAACTACAAGTACTTCTGTTTGCGCCTTTTCGATGGATGAGCACCAAGAAAAGCTGGTAAATGGTAACAATTTGTTGTGAGTTCTCTTCTCTTACACACTTCCTAGCATCTTCATCTCGATGGGTGGTTTCTCATCCGCTTGTCAAAGTTAAATAAACTACACTAAAAAAAGGTCAAATTGACACTAACCAGTCCAAAACAGAAGTACTTGTATGTATAAACCGAATTTAATACAAGTACGAATTCAACCCTAAGCCACAAGAGCCAACTCATCTTTGATGTGATCCCAATCAGATGCACGCGTGCAAGGCAATTTGGCAAATGGATCGAAAGGAACTGGATTAAGATTGTTAAGTGTTGTTTTCGGCATCAACAAGAAACATGCATGTATACATATATAGGGTTTTGTTAAACATCTTCCGGATATTTCCTTCCTAACTATCATCCAGATTTAGAACTGTTGGATTAGAGATCTAATGGCCATGAATTCTCCCTCTCTCCCTTGAATTCTATTCCCCCCTTAGAAAAAAAAATCTCCTTCTTTAAAAAACAAAGGCCCCTTTATCTCTAATCCAAGGGTCACAAATTTAAATGATAGTTAATAAAAAAATATCTAGATAATATCTAAACACTCCCACATATATATTAATGAAAGTGTGCACGCGAAATTCTCAACTTGGTGTGCTCAAATGCACCTTCCAAGCTAGCACTACAAACCTACGTTGCATATTTTAGTATAACTATCTTGGCTCGTTGAGTGATTGTTAGGGCAATATGTACGCTAGCTTGTATATATATTAATGTTAGTGCTACATAAAGCATACGTGTGGATTATGTACTTGGTTTTTCTACCATTTTCAACATTGGGTTGTCTATTTACAAGATGTCTGAATTTCCTCGAGCGTAAGTTGCATCTTTTATACACTGGATAAACATCCAAGCATACGGCACATCAATCTCCATGCAAATTCAATGGTCACAAATATTGACTTGAGAAAAAGTCCGGTAACTTATAAATAGCAAAACTGTTAACATTTCAGCGCTGAATTCTTCTTTTGATGAAATGTTCTGAAAAACTATGTATAGTCCAATCACCAAATAAGAAAATATTTTCAACTGAACCAGTCACTTATGGCCTGTTCTTTTTGGCTGTGGTTTGTGGCTTTTGGGCTGTTCATATGAAAGATTACAAAATAACTGAAACTCACGTGCGGTTTTTGTCAATATAAATAAAGTCGGTACAGTATATACTACAATTAACTAGTAGATCCCATCTTAAAAAGACACTCCGTTTAAAGCGCTAGTTACTGTAGAAAAATTAAAAACTGAAGCTAAACACTGAAAAAGAACATGCCCTTAATGACCTGACCCCTGGTATGATGTTCATGTTCCTGGTAAATTGAGGCCTTGAGGGTGACATGGCGCACAAGTGTGTAGGCCAGGAGCCCAGGATGATGACTCACGTCCAACGAGTTGGTGGGTCCGAGAGGTAACATAGCGTGAGTGAAGACGTGGAGAACACATGTGGCATGAGATGGGCGAGGGCCGCGCCAATGGTAGATCAAGTTATACACAGTAGCATCACTTGATCACCTGATTACTTGGTAATCCAATGCTGACTGACACATGGTCACACTGAGCAAATCATGACTCGGCCGTGACTTTTACAAAGACTTTTTATGCTTGAAAATATCAGAGGTTTCCTATTAGGCTTTTGTTTGGAGCACTGCTACAAGTTTTTATGTGAATCTATCTATTATTATACACTAAAAGTCGATGATGGTAAGCCTTTTAGAGTTGCTAAGAAAAAATACGCTAGAAATTCTCACAAAAAACAAAAGAACTAGTACTTAGTTTGGTGGATCCTAGTTATAAAGGCTCAGATTAAAAGAAAGAGACTATATCAAGTATAACCCAAATTAAGAGAATTTCATAATTAAAAATAAAGAAAAATTGGCAATTTAATTTCTATACAACTTCCAAAATAACATACATAAATAAATAAAATTTACAATAATAATTAAACAAAAAATAGCAAATTAAAAGAAATAGTTCATGTCAACTACAATTCAAAGTAACAAAAATTCAAAAAAAATAAAATAAAATTAGCAATTTGATTTTCATATGAATTTAAAAGGTGAGTTGACATTACTGCTTAGGGTATCATGTGTCTCAGGCTATCTACATGATGAGGACGGACAACTTGTGCTCCATTGTCCCCCTCCCCACAATGAGGGAGGTTCGGCGTCGGGTTGCCTTTGCGACAAAAACGGAAGTAGAGTAGTGTCGGCGCGAAAGCAAACCCAAGAAGTGTGCTGCACGGACGAAGAATGGACAAGGCTAAAGCGGTAAGTCGAGGAGCTAGGACATGCGGACGAAGCTACGGAGGGACGATGGTGCGGCTCGTCACCCCCCTGGGATAAACATGTCACTAGGACGGCTATAGTTGATAGCTCCCAGTGCGTATTTGGCATTCTTGTATATGTTGCGAATAGACCCCAGTAGACATTCCAATGTGCTCGACAATCAGTGGCACAGTGCGACACCACCCTCGGACATGATACGACAAAGTTGATCATACTGCAATGACGGACGAAACAAGTTAGCCGTGTATGCATGAATAGCATATTACAAATGTAAACCTAAAATCTTTTACCGTCACATCATGTCATGTCGTACGATGTTGATCTGGGCTTAGCACCAACCTGTCGACGTGCGTAGCCTACGACGGGGGCTACGTAAGGGGCCCGGTAGTCTGCAACGAATGCACAACACATACCACCACAGGTACGTGGGGTACGTGTCTGGGTCGTACAGTTGTCGCACCTGCTTGATCTACATCCTCGCTGACTACTCCAAGGCCATGTTCCACGGCACCTGTGTCGCCCTCCAGTTATTGCTATTTCATCACTTCTTTGTTTCCTTGCAAAAAGGCCGTGGTACACAACTGTTATTTGAGTACGGAAATAAAGAAGGAATGAATTGTACATGACTTAGAAGTTAAAGAAATGGATTATACGAAATAAGCAAACAAGCAATTTTACTTACAGGTGAACGTGGATACGTAGTGGTTGATCTGTTGCTGGTAGCACCTACTGATGTGAACTGTCACCTGACTCGTTGGGGGCGTAGGGCTCCACCATATGGGAGAAAACGAGGTGGTAGGTTGTAAGCCAGTATTCCATATCCTGCTCACATTACTCTAACAAGCTGAAAGATGTTGTCTTGGAGATGAACTCTACGATCCACACCTTCCACCAAAAGTACAGCTGACCAATAGGGAAGTGCTCCTACGACCACAACTACTACAAGATGTAGCAGATGGCTAGGTTTGGCTTGCTAGTAGCATGCTTGTAGGTGGTGCATAGTACAACCAAGCCCCAACTGTACAGCAAGAGCTCATCAGGCTCGACGTCAACTAGAGACCCTACAGTGGCAGGCTGGTAAGGTAAGCAACGTTCTGCAAGATGATAGGTATCTTCCCCCACTGAAAGTGAAACAACTAGATCTTCAGCCTCCACCAATCAACGAGTCCTGATAGAAGTGGTGAGTCTAACGCAAACGAGTGTCCAACGTGTATCATCCTTGCTATGGGCAGAAACCTAGCCCGTCGCAGAACTGGAACGTACCGATCGTCAAGAGGCTAGTCCTCCCGATGTCCACAGAGAACAAAGGAGGTGGTCCATCATCGCTCGACTGTGCCCGACAATGATGCTGCCCATTTCAAGATGGGTCCAACAACATACCACGCTCGTGATTGTCATCAGCAGCTATTATTTGCAATGTAAGAATGTATCGGTGTCTAACGATGCTAAATACAGCCTATCATAACACAATATAATCATGCACACAAATATAGCTGAGCTACAAATTATACCGACGACCATGTGCTTATATGCATGTAAACAGGTACACACATGTATACATACATATATACACACAGATACTACAACTAACATTGTGTACTTCTGGAATCTTGGCATAATTTTCTAAAAATTTTTTAACTGCACAATAATAATAAATATATATGTGGAGGCTTACATACATATTTATAAATTGCGAATGCATCGTGTACACTAAAAATAACAATATATATTTTTTCAGATATTTACAAAAAATAATAATTATCGTCACTACCAAACCACCGTTACGCTAATTAAACGCTAATGACATATTAAACATATTGCTTGCATGAGAATGAAGAATACCTTTTTTTTGAAGATCTTCACCTGCTCTATAATCCTTCCAACTGTGAAATTTTCTAAACCACAACAAAACTATCTCAAAAAACTATTACAAACTCGCCTTCTACTCCCTCTTTCTTTCTTCTCCCTCGTCGCTCTCTCGCTCGATAGGAAAGAAACTGAGGTGCACGGCTTCGAATGAGTGGGTAGAGAACAAGGCCACACATTTGATGCTGCGAGAAGGCATTCCCAACTGACTTACTCATGTGCACACAAGCGCGAAGGGCAGTGAAATCCCCAGCCGAATGCGACGGGAATCAAGTGTTGCGCACCGTGGGTGTGTTGTCACGGTAGGCCACCCTAGATTCCCCTCCGCAATGTGAGCCCTCACCTACCGAGCTTCCACTGCTCGGTAGGAGCTGGCATACCCTGTCAAACTCGCCAGGGGAGCTCGACAGGCCAACGGACTCCACTAGCTCCCGCCATGATGTCCTTGTCGAGCTCGCCTGTCCTGCCGCGCCGTCCACATCTTGCCAAGCTTCGGTGATGCAGCAGGTGACAGGCGTCACCTGCTGAACTCGAGGACGGAGCTATTTTTGTAGAAACGGATATCGAGGAGCTAAATTTGAATAAAATTGTGCTACTGTTTCGAAAGTCCCCCAGCATAACAATACCTGCCAATCTTCAACGGCTTTTTGAACATATTGTTTCCCACCATCCCCTCCCCTAGACCGCGTCCACAGAACCACCATACATACGCCGCAACACCCACAGCGCCTCCCCAAACACCGCGTCCACGCCAAACTCCTCTAGTATCCTCTTCCCCAGCTTCTTCCCGCCACGAGTCCCTTATCTACCAACGGCCAACGTCATCCCAAACCCGGAGCGCCCCCTCCCCATCCGCCCATGGCCGCCGACGCCTCCTCCGATGACCTCTCCCGCCGCCTCGCTGCCTTCCTCCCCCTCCCCCCGCCTCCGCAGAAGCAGCAGCTCTCCGGCGTGGCCGCGGCAGTGCTCGACGCCGGCGGCCGCCTAGGCCGCGCCGTGGGCGACGTCTTCCGCCGCCTCCGCATCGACGATAGCTTCTATGGCGACGCTCCGCAGCATCGGATAAATGCTGGTCGTGGGAGCTGCGCGGCGGGTGCCACTGCCGACACGCAGAGCAAGGAAGGGATCGCCGGGTCCGACCCGATCGGCGCCTCTGGGCGATTTGCGCGGTCGCAGGCGAGAACCAAAACCGCACAAACACATCCACGCCTCTCACTCTCACCTTGGAAATCTTGGCTCGCGATTAAAGGAGGCGTTTTGGTTTCGATGCAGGGGAGCATTAACTTGTCGGCGACGTACGACAGCAGGACGAACGACTTGGAGAGCTCGGTGGTCGCGAGGGGCGACCTGTGGCGGGCGGAGGCGTCACACAGCAGCAGCTCTGCAGCTCCGAGAGGCGACGGCGCGGCCCTGTTCCTGATACAGCTCGGCCCGGTCCTCTTCGTCCGCGACACGACGCTGCTGTTCCCGGTGCACCTGTCCAAGCGGCATCTCATTTGGTACGGATACGAGCACAAGGTACAGTCTACAAAAATAAACGAGCTTTGCATTTTCAGAAGGATTTCAGTATGCAAATGTCTTGAGTATCAGAGCTGCTACGCTCGTGCAGAATGGAGTGCATTCGGTGTGTCCTGCTTACTGGTCGGCCCACAGGAGATGGTTCTTCATGTCAATGATTTGCCTCAATCCATTTGCTTGTGTAAGTCTGTGTGCATTTCTGTTTGAGGAACAGTTTCTACTTGTTCTTTCCATCCATCTTCGCCTGACCTTTCTCTTCCAAAAATAAGCAGTCATTTATGGACATGCAATTTCCAAATGGGCAACTAAGATATGTGGCCGGCGACGGGTTCACTACGCGCGCTTTTCTTCCTCTCTGTGGTGGAATCTTTCAAGCCCATGGAAAATTCCCAGGAGAGAAGAGGCTTAGCTTCTCTTTCAAGGTTAGCTAGCTACCTGACGGTCAAAATATATCTGCATGGATATAACAGAAGCTTCATTACTGTACTTCTTTGTGAATTTGGCCGGAATGCCCATATATTTTCCACTTACAAGATGATCTCAGTTGCTTCCAGAACAGGAGTGGAAGTAGCGTCACTCCAATGGTTCAATGGCCAGATAAGTCTTTCTCACTGGGGATAGTACAAGCATTGTCCTGGAAGAGGTGTGGCCTTATGTTACAACCAGCCCTGCAGTTCAGGCAAATCACTTGAACCCCTCCATTCTTGTCATTCTCTTGTCCAGATTATTATCGTGATATCTCTTGCCGTGTGAGGTTGCTGTTTGGTAGTTGATCATCTGATGCATGTACTTTGCATAAGCCACTGGCAATAATTTCTTGCATGGTGTCTAGAGTAAATCTTTCTGAAATGGGCATCTTAGCTGATTGTCATTTCGTTCTGATGACCAGCATATGCCCTACGTTCGGTGGAAGCCGTCGTGGGTTGTGCATGGAGTTGATCCATTCAGTGAATGAGAACGCTAGTGTTGCCTGTGGCTACTCTCAGACTGCTTCTCCTTCTGCCTACGCCTCCATATCGGTCAGTCCAGTTGTTTCTCTGTACCTCTGCTAATTAAATTTGGTTTCCTATCACCCAGAAGTATTTAATTTCACCTCTTTGGTAATCTTTTTTGCATATGGCAGATTGGAAGATCGAAGCTGAATGGCCGCGCAGCAAGCTCAGGGTTAGTGCTCAGAGTAGACGCTCCGCTCCATAATTTTGGCCGGCCATGGTTCTCGATTCAGATGAACAGTGGGCTCGAGTTCTGATCGACTGCTCAGACCGTCTTACATCGAAAATGCATGTACGGTGTGAGACCATCCCATATTGTACTATGAGTATTTAATTTTGTTTGTACTCCACTGTCGAAGTTTGAGTTTGATTTTATGTCCTTGCATCATCTGGTTTTGCTGTCAGGTGATCAGCAGCCTGACTGGTTGTGGGCGACGGTCTGATTGCCCGAGGGTGGCAGTCTGATGTGATCAATTTCTAGTCGACGCTACGTTTTTTCTAGAGAGGCTTTCATTTATTACGTGAAGGCTTTGAGAGCAGTACGATCGGCCGTATGATGGCGGTATGACCGGTCTAACCGGCGTTGGGCTAGCGGTCAGGCCAGCTCCCTTGTATTGGGGTTTGACTAAGGTTGACTACGGAGGTCTAACCGGCTGTTGGTTGGTGGTCAGACCGGCTAGTGCTAAGCTAAGTAAGTTGAGTTGTGTCTTCGTTGTGTTGTTGCTGCACGAGCTTTTTAGGAGTCATTTCAAGGTGTTAGTCATGGCAGGAGTCCATACAAGGTGTTAATCATTGTGGGAGTCAATGCAAGGTGTTAATTATTGCGGGAGTTCATCTAAGGTGTTAGTCATGGTGGGAGTCTATGCAAATGCTAATCATAGCATGGAGTGCCATGTGGTGTTTGTTAAGGTGAGTCAAGTGTATGTCACTTGTGCTTAAGACAATTGCTTGTTCTTTGATGTGCGTGGTGCTTGGTGATTGTTGACGGTCAACAGTAAGACCAAGGCTTAAGGATGAGTCTAAGGCTATGAAGGGTCACGTAAGTCCGGATGTGGTTACATCTCAAACGGAGAAACACAGGAGAAAGATAAAGATAGTGATGATGCAAGTGCATGTATGTGATATGCCATTGGACTTAGACTGTTTCAAGTGGAGATGATCCGGAAGGAGGTCGGAGTTGTATAGGCTTAGCGGCAAGTCGTTGGATATCACTAATTTCATTTTGGAGTTTGCTTCGAGGAGAAGCATTGAGAAGGCCGGTGGGTGATAATTGTGTAACTTGTCCAACACCGGGTGGAGAGGCGATTTCCAAAACTACGGCGGTGGTGTAAGGTGGATTATGTCACGTCACGGAGGATGAATTGTCTTATCGGGCTATTGCAGCCATGCGAAAGTCATGCTTTGAAAAACGTGCAAATGTGTGTGTAAAAACTATTTGTGTGTGGGTTACCGAGCTTTCATAATTATAAGCGATTGTATCCACTAAGTGTGTGTTGATTGTTAGGGTTAGGTATGAGGTGGGGAGGCTCCACTATATAAGACCTTGTTTGTGTTGAGAGAAGATATCTCTTATACTAGACGGGAGAGAGTTAGAGTTAAGTTTCCTTGTGTTAGAGGCTTTGTGTGTGCTTTTTGTGAGAGCTCTGACCTCTAAGGTGTGGAGTGGATGTAATTCTTCATCCCTTTGTGGAAGTAAAAGATTAATCTTGTTAATCTTGTTCCCTTATGTTCTTGTTTGATTTTCTTACCTTCTTGTTGTGATTTGAGGAGTTCTTAGTTTCTCTCGGTTCCTTCCTCTTTCGTGCTTTGATTTGACTTACTATGGCATGTGAGAATGTATCCAAAGTCATCTAGATTATCACTCACGAGCAAGTGTAGATTGGAGTTTTTATCTCTTTTGCTAGGTTTCGGTGTAATCTTCGTCGTTTTGGGTAAATGTTAGAACTTTAGATTTGATCTTCATAATCAATTATTGGAATGGGTTCATGATATCTTAGGGAGGGTTCATACCAATTTTATCATGTTTAGATCAGTGGTTGAAGGGTTAGCATTTTCTTAGTTGTGGGCAGTGCTATTTTTGTCTTTGTTTGTGGAGCGGTTAGACCGCCCCCTAAGATTTGGTCCGACCAACCGAGCAGTCAGACCACCACCGACGTTCGGTGCGATCAGCTGAGTGGTCTGACCGCCATTTGGCTAGTGGACAGACTAGTGAGACTGATTGTCTTGGGTGACTTTGTGATCTTTGATTCTTTGCTTTGGTTATGGGCTTATGTTTTCTACTACAGTGTGTTGCTAATACCAGAGAGAAAATCTTAAAAAGTTATTCAGCCTATTCTAACTCATTATACCTGATCCTATATATAGCACGACAAGGACTCATTCTAATAGATGTTATTCTACAACCAACCAAAGCAACTACATTAGTACAATTCTACAACCAACCAAATTAAGAGCAGCTAGATGACGGGCACATGCACATCTTTTTCAAGTTTCATTTCGTTTCGATTTTATTCATGCATGCCAACGTGATGCATGTGCGATGAATCGATCAATAAATGTAACGCCCCCATTTTTGGGAACAGGGACGTCGTACCACCCGCAACAACCCAGGACTACAGTTGCGGATGAATAGTATATCATGCCTGCTCACGAACAATTAAAAGAAATTAATTTAAGTGAAATAAGACCTAATGGCCAATTTTTATAACAATACGGGCGTCCAAGCCCAAAGCTTAACTTACATACAAAAGAGGCGAAAAAAACTCCACAGGAACACTTGAGTGTAGTCGTAACCCTAACACGAACACTTGCAACATCTTCTTTTCTTCTGGTATCAATTGTGGGGGAAAAAGTTTGCAAGTCTGAGTACCAACCACTGTACTCAGCAAGCCACATGGGGAAACACTACATATCTACTTGCAAGGAACAATCAAGGGTGGGAATATATTGGTTTTATTACAGTGGGTGGATGCAGTTTTATTTGCAAACAAATAAAATTAAAACATTTGCTCCTTAAGATCAGGTGGTTTTATTGTCAGACAAGGTTTCATCATTACTCAGATTAACCACATCCGAAACTCTACTTATGCCTCGTTGTTGGAATCACCCAATTAACACAGCTTCATTAACCGGAAGCACGGCGTATTCGAATACCATTAGTTTACTCTGCAGAGTTGCTCAACTTTACCCACACGATTCCTTAACCCCCGCGACAGAGTTAAGAAAGCCAGGTCGTTTCACTGCTCAATTCTCTATATAGGCTCTACCCGGTAGCATCACTCAGTCACGGCCAAATATAAACAAAAACTTCTCCCTGCCGTTTTAAGTGTCTACTACCGTTGTTAGGTACCCGCAGCATACCTAACTCCCCGGCATCCTATCATCTCCTCCTGTAGAGTTTCAATCAAATTGAGTTGCTACTAAACCAGTGTTGACAAGTCAACTCCTATGGTTTGAGCGGTCACTATGTCTGTTACTTGGCACAAGGTTCTTATCCTTATATTTTTCACCTGAGGCACTCAACCACAAACTTTCACTGTGCTCAACAGCACTCAACACCACCAAACCAACCAGCCTCACTCCAGGGTAAAGCGGTGGGCGAACTCCGCCGCACGGATCCCCACAACACCCTTACCCTACTCTGTACATTACCATCACCGGCCTAGGGTACGGTGTCCCATTCCACCCTACCCTCTCCGTGTTTTTCAAACCTACTGGCCAACGGCCAAGGTCACTTAATAGTGTAAAATGTTGAATGAGATGGTCTTATATATATGCTTGTACAATATTTTAATTCTTACTAAGGTTGTCAAGGTGAATGTGGCCATCAAAGTAAACATGGCTTTTAACAGTGGTAGGATTTATCTAATTCGCATGTCATCCTAAACATTTATTTTAAGCAATTATCATTTCGCGACTATCAATAATGAAAATACATTAAATAAATAAATAATGTAAATCTCATGGGATTTAATATGATCAAAAACATATGACTTGCCTTCTTTTTGTTGCCCTTGATCTCCTTGACTAGCTTCAAATGTCTTTGTTGCCCTTCCGATGACCAACTCGCTTGGTCCTGTCACTAGCGTAGAAAACGAGATCAAATAAGTTCATGCTTTGCAAGATGCAAGCTGGGAACAAAATGCAAATTAAAAACAAGAAAGAATAGAAAGAAAAAAAATGGGTTGGGGTTGGGAGGTCGAAGTTCAATGATATTTGATGGGTTGACACAGCTAAGTTAGGATAAGATAGGTTTAGGTTGGCTAAAAGAGGCATATGCGTTGGATGGATTTTAGGAATAAAAGATAAACATTTGGAATTGGATGGTCGATCTTTGAATTGGTTGGATTTGAATTTTATCGAGATTTAATTTGGTGAAATGGAGGAATTTGAATTTATAATATTTGAGTTGGGTGGAACAGGGAATTTAAATTTTAAAGAGTTAAGTTCGTGAAATGGTGAAGTTTAAATTTTTAGAATTTTAAATTTGGAAGAATGGATGCCATATTTGAATTTGGGATATTAAACTGGTCAAATGGTGTATTTTAGTATTTTTGGTATTTTCTGGGATTTTTAACAATTTTTCTGAATTTTTAATATGTAAACAGTGCCAAAGCCGGCCCGGTTGAACAGTAAGCCCAGCCGGGTTTTTCCCCCGCGCGACCGGTCGGCTCACCGGCCTGCAAACCGAGCCGACCACGCCTGAGCAGGCCACGCCTGCGGCCCATGCTAACGCAGGCGCAGCCCAACGCACGCGCGCGCTCCTCCGCCCGATGGGCGACACGCGCTCGGCACGGGTGGCCGGGATGCGCAGGAAGAGGACGGCCCGGATGGGGAGGCATTAACAGGCGCCCATGGCTGGGATTTGACCACGTCGCCCCCACTGGTCATCTCCTACCTCCGGCTCCCTCTCTCCGGCGGAAACAGAGCACCAAAGGCTCTTGCAATTTGGCTTCAGTGATGATCGATGGCGATGGTGGGTGGTGCAAGCGGCTTCTTGGGACCGCGACAGTTCCATTTTTGAGCTTTGGGGAACTTGGAGATGGTAGATTGTGGCTGGCGGCAAGAGGGAAGCTTGCGGCTTCCACGGCGGCATTAAGGGGTTCCGGTGCGATTTAGACCTAAGCGGATGTGTTTTCACCATCTACAAGACACTAGGAAGGTGGTAGAAGAGACGGCGCAGCTCGGAGAGGACTCAAACAAGCTGGCCACGAGAGTGGTTCTTCGGCCGACGATGGTCTTCGTCGCCAGGGTTCTGAGCGGATGCTCGACCACGGGCGAGTTCGCCAACACAATCAGGAGGTAACCAAGAGTGCGTCAGTGACAAGAATTGAAATATAATTGATCCAATCATGAGATCGGCTTTTAGGGCTCACCGGCGCAGGGGCGGTGATCGGCGGCAACTTAGCGGCCTTGAGCTCAAATTGGTTGTTCAGTGGGGTTTATGGGAGTGCCAGGAAGCTCAAGGAGATGAAGACCGGACTTTATAGGCAGTGTAGGTCATCTTCCATGGAGAGGCGGTTCGGGAGAGCTTCTAGGGCAAGGAAGAGCAAGGGGGAATGAACTAGAGCTGTGGCCAGGGGAGATGAACACGAGCGAGCTGTGGCCAAGGGAGATGAATGCAAGCGAGCTGTGGCCAGGGGAGGTGAACGCAAGGGACGGCCGAAGCGGAGAGGCACTGCGCGCGCGAGGGCGCCAGAGAAGAGGAGAAAGCGCATTTGCCGAAAATGGAAAGCGTAATTTCACTGTGATTTGCCAAATTGGGAAAGAAATTCAAATTCAAAAGAAATTCAAGAAAATTCAAAAAAATTAATTTTTCGGGGTGTTTCAATAAATCCTTGTTTAAAAAAAAACCATCGATAAATCGGCACTAACGCGCGCGTCCGTCTATATCTAATTATCTACATCTGCGTTAAGCGTTAGCGTTGTGTGTGTGAGAGAGACGCAGCAGTTATTGTTCAGCGTTTGCCAGCATGAGTAGAGGGATCGTCGTTGCGACGACGTCCATTCTCTTGTCATGCTGCATTGCTGCATGATGTTTGCAGCTAGCGCTGCTGCCTCCGGCGACGGCGGCGGCCGCGGATCACGATACAATGCCATCTTCAACTTCGGCGACCCGATGTCGGACACCGGCAACCTGTGCCCTGACGGCCGGCCGTTTGCAGGGCGACGTGCCGAGCATCTTCAGCCGTAGCCCCTACGGAGCCACCTACTTTGGGAAGCCGACTTGCCGGTGCTGCGACGGTCGGGTCTACGTAGATTTCCTTGGTATACCACATTGCGTGCAAGTCTTATTTTCAGTTCAAGACTACACCTGCATGCCGCTGTGGTTTGATACTTTGATTGATTGTAACATGCATGCAGCGCAAGCGTTCGGGTTGCCGTTTCTTCCGCCTTCCAAGGCGCACGGCAAGGACTTCCGGCGAGGGGCAAACATGGCCGTCACCGGCGGCACCTTGCGTGACTACAGAGCTACCACCCTCCAGCTCAGTGGCTACGGCATACATCTGATCAATGGCTCCATGAACACCCAAATCGATACTTTCCAACAATTGCTGCCTTCGATTTGTGGAACACCGCATAGTATAATTAATCACTCACCAGCTGGTTCTAATAGTAGTTCATTTGGTTAATTCAAAGTTACACATGCAACTTAACTAAAACTTTCTACTTGTAACTATACATAGATTGCAAGGACTACTTGGCTAAGTCCCTGTTTGTATTTCAACTGGGGGAAAATGATTACAGTATCGTACTAGTGAATGGATCTACGGTACACTACCGGAAAGCTGTTTTATGCCGAGTGTCTGAAATTTTGCCGAGTGCAATCTATCGGGCACTCGGCAAACAATAACTTTACCGAGTGCCCGATAGATTGCACTCGGCAAAATAAAGCACTCGACAAAGTAAGCTCTTTGCCGAGTGCTGTATATTAGACACTCGGCAACGTAAGCTCTTTGCCGAGTGCTAACAGGAAAACACTCGGCAAAAATAAAACACTCGTCACCAACCGCCGTCCGTTAGATGTCAGCCGCCGCCGTTAGACCTTTGCCGAGTGTCTGGAGCTGACACTCGGCAAAGATATCTTTGCCGAGTGTTTTGTTTGCGGCACTCGGCAAAGAAATAAAAATCTTTTCCTCTCCTACCCTTCAAACTTTTTCTACTCCCCACATACAAAATATGGTACTCTATGTTAAAACTTGGTATATTTTTGTATTTGTTTGCTATATTTAATTAATTAATTGCATTTCAAGCAATTTTTTGAATCAAGTCAAATTTGAACTGCAAGTGATTCAAATAATAAGAAAAAATGAGTAGAAAAATGATATTCATGTTATTCAGCCCGGTTTGAGGCTTTACCTGTTAAATGAAAAGGAATTTCGAACATCTTGTTCAGGAAACACGACCACAAACGTGTGGCCGAATGGTTTTTAAATTTTAAAAAAATCAAACGAAGTCTGAAAATCATGAGATTTGTCAAGATGTCATGATATTATACGTGGAGGCTGTGATAAAAAAATTGATAAGATTTCGCATAAGTTGTCACGTACGATGCTTACAAACTGAAGCAATTATGAAGAAGAAGCGTAGAGTTGAGACGGATCCGGTAAGATTTGGAGTCAAAGTGACGGTCGAATTGTGGTTTGACTACAAAACCTTTTGTACAGGCAATAGACAATAGAGATTGTTTCATGTGAAATTTTGGTAATTTTTCGGATCCATTTGATAATTTTAATTTTTAAACTGCAACTGCAATTATAGAATTTTACTTGATATAAATTGAATTTGAGCTATAACTGCATGAAATAATGGTCTAATATTCGTAGAAGCATCGAATATGCATTGTTGAGTGAATTTGACAAGGCATTTTCGAAGTACATTCGAATAAATTTGTAAAACACGCTATGGAAAAGATAGAGAGGAAAGGAAGTTTTATTTAAAAAAATCGTTGTCGAGTGTCTTGTGGGGGACACTCGGCAAAGGAGGAATTTGCCGAGTGCATTGTGGGAGGCACTCGGCAAAGAGGAGGGATTTGCCGAGTGCCCGATCGGGGGCACTCGGCAAAGAGGAGGGGTTTGCCGAGTGCCCGATCGGGGGCACTCGGCAAACAATACAAACATAAAACTTAATAGTTTCCCCGTGGCCGCGCTCACACACGCAACACCCGCGCCCCGATCGCCCGCCGCCGCCCCGCCCCCGCGCGCCCCGCACACCCGCCGCCGCGCCCGCGCCCGCCTGCCCCGCACGCCCGCCGCCGCCCCGGCCCTCCCCCGCGCGGCCGCCGCTGCCCCTCCCCCGCCCCCGCGCGCCCGCCGCCGCCCCTCCCCCGCGCGCCCCGCACGGCCGCCGCGGCGCCCGCTTCGACCCCCACGGCCGGCCGCCGCCCGACGCCTCCCCCGCGGTCGCCCGCCGCCCGACGCCTCCCCCGCGGTCGCCCGCCGCCCGACGCCTCCCCCGACTGCCCCCGCCCCGGCGGCCGTCCGCCGCCCGACGCCTCCCCCGCGGCCGCCCGCCGCCCGACGCCCCTCCTCGACGTCACCACCTCCTCGGCTACCCGTGATTCTTCTTCACCTCCCCTCGGTTCATGCTCCAATCTTTAGTTCTATTTTGTTTAATTTGTTTCTTACCATTGTTGTGATCTTGTTGATGATATATATTATTTGATTGCTACAAATACACTGAAAACAATTATGTTATCTCTTGGCTGAGGATATATGTACCCACACATGTGCTACTCCATCTACAAAAGTGATGCTCTAGAATCTGTGTAGCGAAACATTTCCAAATTTATTCTTTCATATATACAAAAGTATCTATTTCCCCGAAAATATACAGAAGTCTCTAGATTGGTGAAATAAAAACTATATGATTAGAATGTTATTAAATGAACTTCCTTAATATTTTTTATTTATTCCCTTCTTTAATTGCTGTTCTCAATTACTGTGTTACTGAATTACTTTTAATGCTTGTTAATTTGTATTGCCTAGTGGATTATTATCTGATATCTGTGATGGATGCACTTGGTGAATGATTGTGAATGACATTTGTATGTGATATATTGTTAATATATTGTGACTTGTTTGAGTGGGGTGCAATAAACAATTAAAAAAGCCAGTTTTCTGCCACTTTGCCGTGTGCTACACTCGGCAAAGGGAGGCTTTGCCGAGTGTCATGGTAAAAACACTCGGCAAAGTAACGTTTCTGGGCATTCTGGGAACATGCTTTGCCGAGTGTGTTTGCTTTGCCGAGTGTCATGGAAAAAACACTCGGCAAAGTGACCTACTTTGCCGAGTGTTTTTACCATGACACTCGGCAAAGAACACGTACTTTGCCGAGTGTTTTTTAGATAACACTCGGCAAAATATTAGTATTTTGCCGAGTGCATTTCCACGACACTCGGCAAAGAGTAATACTTTGCCGAGTGCCATTCCGTCCTGGCACTCGGCAAAGGACGCCGTCACCGTGTTCTCGCCGTCCACTGACCTTTTTTTTGCCGAGGGTCGTTTTGGCACTCGGCAAAGCCTTTGCCGAGTGCTCGATGAAAAGCACTCGGCAAAGAGCTCTTTGCCGTCACAAACTTTGTCGTGTGAGCTATGCCGTGGGTGGCACTCGGCAAAGCCTTTGCCGAGTGTTTCTCGTGCTTTGCCGAGTGTCTCCGGCACTCGGCAAAGCTGCTGATTCCGGTAGTGGTAGATGGGGCCAGTAAGAACATACCCAGTGTAGTAAACGCTATCACATGTGGGTTTCTTTACCTGTTTTTATTTTTAACCGGAGGGACCGGTAAGTCTGGTTTAGCCAGTTTTTTTTTTTGGAGATATTCAGTAGGAAAAATTCAAACAAAATTTGAAATTTAAATTCATACCGGCCGGTTATCGGCGATAATTGGCCGAAATCGGTTGAAAATATCGGTTAAAAATTTTTAAACAAATTTCATCAAAAATTGCTTCTAAATTTGATAAAATTTATGCAAAACGAATTTTTCGAAACAAGATTGGATTTCTACCGGGGTCACGGGTAAACCTAGTAATACCGGTTACCGGCCTGTTTTCGGCCGGAAAAAAAAAACCATCATTCACATCAGGTGTGGAGGTAACTACAAGGGCTATATATAGCATCCATGTTCTATACAAAAGATTGAATTTAAAGTTCTTTCTCATAGTACACTTGGTGCAGTTAAATTGTATCCTAACATACATTTGTTCCAAATATGCAGAAATTGATCACACTCGGCGCAGTTGATATTGTGGAGTCGAACATTGCTACGATCGGGCGCTTCCCGCTGTATCTGAACATTTTTGAGAGCTCCAACAAGAGCGACTAAGACTAGCACGGGTGCTTGAGAAACTACAACGCCTTGTTCAACAAACACAATTCTTTCCTCCGAAGCGGCCTCTCATTAACTGCTTTATCCTATTTCATAACAATCTCTAGCATATAGTTAAATAGCGTTTTTCATATGACTTGTTGAGTACGGTTGATTGTACTCATACTTGCTAAAATCATTAACAGAAAACGCTTGTCAAGAAAATGGAGAAGTTTATCAAGACGACACTGAACTTTACGATGTAGACGCTGCCTGGTGTTAGGGTTTATTTTACACTCAGGGTTGCCTGTAGAGTTTCTTTTGGTAATATAACTTTGGGTTGTACGCCCCCTTATGTAAAACTTGGCTGCTAAGTCTTACTTCTGTAATAAAGTTTGGTTTTTACGCTTAAACTTGTTTTGGCAGTGGTGTATACTCATCTATAGTACTCGTAGCTGAACAATCCTAAACAGTTACGAGGATAACCTAACGTCCCTAAAAATAAGGGTGTTATAGTTAGTGCAAATTCGTCACTTTTATATGCACCTGGAACTGAGTTGGAATGTGTTTTTCTTTGCAGACATAGCGAATGGATTGATGAGTGCGAGCGTGTCAACACTGTCGAAGATGCGATGGTGCATGAGCATGTCCCAATGCCAATGAAATGGTTGCTATGACCATAATATGATGGTGTTCTTGACTGCCACCATCAGCCATGTCTGTAATAACGTTGTAAGAACGTACTGGCTGATTGGTATGTTGGTAGCCACAAAGCAAGCCAAAGATGGTTGTGGATAAGCTGGTTAGTCCGAGATAAGGGGTGAATTTTTTTAGACTGTAGTCTTAACTTTTAATTTATAGTTTTTGAATTCTTATTGTTCGTGAGAGATAATACACATAGGGAAAAAGTTGCATATGATTTTGACCGGTATAACTGAAATCGATACAGTATCTATTACAATCTACCTGTAAACCCCACTTTAAAAAATATACTGTTTAAAAAATTAGTTACTATAGCAAGAAGTTATAAGACAAAGTTAAAATCGATAAGTACCTAACCAAGTTTATGCAATGGCTCAACGAGATCTAACAGCGAAGGGTAACGGTGGAGACTGCCTGCTGCGGCGTGGTTGTGGCTACTTTTATCTCTAGGGTTCCAAAGCCAAAGTTTGGACTTAAGTGTAATCGGTAGAAATGTAAAGACTAGAACGAGTATCTGTTAGGCTGAAATGCAAAATGTTATCGGCTTTTAAAGCATAAAATATAATTATTTTCTTTTCGTAGCAATCCAACTAGTCCGAGTAATACAGCTATGGATGTTTGTTTAGAGAGAGAAGTTCCGAGTACTGGCGATGCTCTTCTTTATTTCACTATACACAACTCGACCACAAATCCGTCATCTCAGAGCTCACAACAATCATCTCGCCATAATATTTAGAAACAAAATATCATCGAAGCATTACAACATATTTTAGACTGACTACTGGAGAATTCATTTGGACGATCATCCAGTCCGGTCTTCTGTGATTTGGCTCACCAAGAGACCTCTTTCAAGATTGGCCTGCTCGACTGAGGGAGTCTTAGTGCCCTTCTGGTTATTCAAAACTGTCTCCGGCGGCGCTTCAAACCAGCAGATACAGCGAAGTGGTTCTGAGAGTTCTCAAGAGAGGAAATTTCAGGGACGAACATGGTGCTGTCATACACAGGATACCGCAAATTCCCTTGCCAATAAAGCCCCGAGGCTGTTGGCGGTGAGGGAACCTCGGGTACTGTCCATGGATTCTCAGGCACTCGGCTCAGAGATTCATCAGCATCAAATCCAGGCACATGGCCTAACAGTTCTTCCGCAACCAAGCCTTCAGCCAGATGGCACTGTGGAGATCCCCCAGCACTCCCCAGCTTAGCATTGTCACCCTGTGTGGCAAAAACAAGGATGGAATAAGAACAACATCTACATGAAAGAACTCATCCCAGTGGGGAGAACCGGTATCGAATAGTTGCTTTTCATGGTAATAGCGAGCCTCCTTGCATGTGAAATAAGCATAAATGTAAATGCCACACTAAAACCAAGAACTTCGTTGTGTCAGCATTTATGGTTTAGCCACCACTGTTGCAAATTGAACAAGCTAGTCTATAAACTTCATAACTGAGTGCTAAAAAGTTTTCATGATAAGTCGTGATGAATTGAAACTTGATAGCAATGATGGTGACAACTAACAAGCACACAGTAAGCTAAAATGAAGGGACAGAAATCACTAGCACAAACTTCCCAAGTCACAGGTCTTCTAAGCTTGAGAATAATGGTTAACAAACTTTAGAATGGCAAAAAATTATGTTGAAGAGTCTGAAAACTAAACCGATCAGCACTCTAGCTTGACTCTGGGACCTCACAGTAAACCCATAAGCATATTAGTTCTTAGAAGCAATTAACTAGCTAAGTTCTCATTATTCATCAACCTAAATCAGCTTAGGTGCTAATTTCCCCATAGTGGATGTTGGAAAGGTTCCCAACTCTTAATCTTCTGGAGTGAACTCATTTGCAACAAAGTCTAACCATATCACAATAAAAAGGTCCTAAATTCAGACACATCAAGCTGCTGAACCATTAGAAATTTCAGCCAATGGCATCATGCTATACAAGCTGCATTCCAAAAACAAATGAAAAGCCAGGCAACACAGCAATTCACATCAATATAATACTTTAGATTACCTTAGAAGAGCCATGCTCAGCAAAGCCAAAGTTTGGACCATATTCTGTGTTACCAAAGATCTCATCCACAGGCCAATTGGTTAGACTGTCACCACCTGAGAATGGCAAGTTGTAGGCCCGATCACTATCTTTGTTAATTTGGTTGGAGAAGGCTGCCGTGCTCTGACTGGATAGCAAAAGTGTTGGACTTTCCTCTGGCAAGTACTTAGGTGGAGGCTCTATTGATCTAATTGCACTGCTGTTCATAGTCCAATCGACCGCTCCTGTCCTGGTATTTGGAACAGAACTCTGCCTAGAATAATCTCCATTGATTGCATTTTGGCTGGGAACAGATGCACTGCTTTCACCTGAAAATAAGACTGTAGGATTTCTCCTTGGCTGTTTAGTTGGTGAATCCACTGATCCACCAGCAGCATTAGCTTGCTTGTCAGCAATACGTGGAACTGGATCAGCAGGATCAAGGCCAACTTGAACTCCTGTTAGCAGGAATCGTTGATGTACTGAAACAAAGGAATTTACTGTGTGTATAGCAACATCACAATCTCTACAAAGTAGCGCTCGGTCCTCCAGGCAGAAGAAATATCCAGAAGCCTCCTGCAATGACAAATAGAGATTCAGATTTCATATAAGGAAGTAAGGATAAATATCAGAAATGACTAGCAGAAGGAATCAATAGAGTCCAAAGAAACTATGTGGATGCAGTGTTGTCTCCAATAACTGGGGCATTAGTTGTGCCTTGCACAAGACACGGCCAACTTAGCCGTGGCAAATTACATCCTCCAATCATTAGACAGGATCCACATCCAAATTATCCAGCCTGGTAACCATAGCTCAAAGAACTAAAATAGTACAATACAGTTGGCCCAACATCCATATGGCAATTTAAGCTCAAAGACAAAAAAAAACAAAGGATGGAGTTCAAATGAATAAAAACATGCATCTAACAATAACCACCCACTGGACAAGGCTTTTCCTAGTCTGCTTCACCGTCCATTTTGTCAGAGACAACCACCTTGCAATTTATCTTTGTTACAGGCCTCACAACTTGAATTGCTTTACCACATAATGAAGTTATTGTACTATACATAGAATCAGGAAAAAACTTTACAAGAATGATGAACTTGCTGTGTCCTATTCATACCCAGCTTATATGACATCTTACAAGAAATGGCAGTTCTAAAAAACGATAGAATGTGTTACAGAAACCTCAATTAGAAGGTACAACTTGTGACCCTTGAGGTCAACCTCACCCATGTAGTAATAAACATTTTCTCCAATCAGAATGCACAGACACCTGAGACAATAAACATGCAAAGCGATAGTCTATACTATCCCTGTGATACAATAAATATGCAGCACGGTAGTATATACCATTCCTTCTTAAATTTTGTTGAGCATTTTAAAAATTAAGTTTACATATAGGAACCAGATGCTTAGAGAATAACATGATCAACTATTGTACAACATGTTTAACTCCACATACTAGGATTTACTGGGTATAGATAGGGCTTACAGTCTACCTCAAAGCACAGCAAATGCAAGACATTTTGGAAAAAGGTGTTCTCGATGTTTAAGATAACGACTGTATTTTTAAATAGGAAGTGGCATGGCTTTCCTCTATTGCATGTTGGAACAGCACTAATTTTCCAATATGTGTTGCTTGGAATAAGAGCCTGTGCAGCTGCACAGTTCAGACATGGTGTTTGTGTATGGCTCAAATATGCAAAGGAAGGGGTTGCGTCAGGAAAAGCGAAGCGTCGTTTTTCCAGACACAGCCCTACAAAAAAAAGGAAACACAGTTTGTATCGGGTTACGAAATATTGTGGGTTAGGGGGTGCGGGGAGGTGAAGCCCCCTGCGGTACGGACTAGGTGTACACAACGAACATGTAATCACAGTATAAATATATACCGCCGATCTCTTGTAATCCTAATCATGCTAAAAAAAAACTCCCAATACGGACAGAACCACAGCGATACAGCTCCCCAAGATGTAGGCATTGCCGAACCTCATAAACAATCTTCGTGTCTCTTGTGTGCTCTTGTGCTTGTTGTGATTCTTCTCTTGTGCTAAGGCTACCGCCGGTTTCAACAATTAGTATCAAAGCTCTGTTGGGATGGCGGCGTTGGGTACTCGGTTCGAAGGGGTGAAGTTCAATGAAACAGGGAACTTCGGATTATGGCAGACGAGGGTGAAGAATCTGTTGGCACAGCAGGGATGTTTCAAGGGGCTGCGTGGAGCAAAGCCGAAGAGCATGGGGGCGATGATTGGGATGACTTGAAGGAGCAGGCAGTCGCGATCATCAAGGAGTTTTTCTTATTCTTTAAAGTGGTGCGATCATCAATGATGGAGATGGTGCATTTACCAAGGTGGAGATTTGATGTGTATGGCTCATATATGCAAAGGAAGGGGCTGTGTCCGGAAAAGCGGAGTATCGCTTCCGCTTTTCCGGACACAACCCTACAAGGGAAAAAAGCGTGGTTTGTATCAAGTTATGAAATATTGTAGGCTGCGCAGGCGGCTAAGCCCCCGCGGTACGGACTATGTGCCCAAGACGAACATATAATTGGAGTATAAATATATATCGTTAACCTCTTGTAAACCTAATCATGATAAGAAACTCATATGGACCGAGCCGCCATGATACGGCTCCCGGGGTCGTAGGCATTGCCGAACCTTGTAAATAAATCTTCGTGCCTCTTGTGTGCTCTTGTGCTTACTGTGATTCTTCTCTTATGATAGGGCTGCCGCCATGGTTGTCACGGTGTCGCCTAGGCGTCGCCTAGGCGTCCTGGCGGCCGGAGGAGGACGCCGTGGCTGCTCGCCTCGCCTGATCCCGCCGTTGACGCCAGCTAGGGTTAGGAGATCGGGCGTGGGGAGCTGGAGGCGGCGGAGGGGAGAGGAGGCGGACGCGGGAGGCGGCGGAGGGGAGAGGAGGCGGACGCGGGAGGCGGCGGCGGGGAGAGGAGGCGGACGCGGGAGGTGGCGGCGGGGAGACGGGAGAGGCGGAGAGGTCGGGAGAGAGAGGAGGCGGAGAGGCGGAGGTCGGAAGAGAGAGGAGGCAGAGACGCGGAGACGGGCGAGGGGTATTGACTGTTGGGAGAGCATCGGTCGGCTGACTTGTTGGCTTATATGAGTCCTCCTCCGGCCGCTCGATCACATATTATGCTAACCCTACATGTCTGTCTGCTGGATAGCCTGGATACGGCGCTCGCCTGGGCGTCGCCTGGACGTCGCCTAGGCGTCCAGGCGGCTCTCACTCGCCGTGGTCGCCGACTTCGCCGTGACAACCATGGCTGCCGCCGGTTTCAACACATGGCCATAGCTTAAGGTTATCAAAAGAACAAAATGCAGCTTAAGGCTTAAGCTAGGCTTAACATATCATGATCGCGTCACTATTCACTTCGCATCACCTCGTTAGATATCATATTAGAAGCCCTGAAGTTCCATAATCAGGGCCAACAATGATAAGTTTTCAGCACTCACGTCTTCACTCATCAGTATTCACCGCTAAAGCACGTACTCATCAGTATTCACCGCTAAAGCACGTACGAACATACAATAAACCACTCATAAATATAACCAGTCTTTTTGTCCTTTTCCTTTTACTTCACTAGTGTCCATGTGTGTGAGAATCCATGTTGTTGTATTAAAAGTGGGTTTCATTCTTCCACTAGTGACAAATTGGCTGGTGTGAACAAGATGAGAGAGCCCATCCAAGTTCACTATAAAACCTATTTGGGTTCAGTTGTTTCATTTTAACTTCCAAAGTGGTTTGTAGTCCATCTTACCATTAAAAGCCTTGGTAAAATTGTTAGCGTTTATATCCGGATTAATTGGCTAACAGTGATTAAATTGGGGTACACTTTTTCTTATGTTACTAGTCTCATTTCAAGTGGTCTTTCGTATATAATACCATGTTAAGCCTTGATTCTAAAATCTAAATGCTAGTCTAGGAATAATAACACTCCGGATATTCTAGTCTTACAGAACAATCATTGATCATTTTTTAGTGCGCATTTTCCATTAATAGGGGAACAACAATTCCCCTCAAATGCTAAGACATTACGTTTAATTGAAGTAAAGCTGGAAAAGCAAACTGACACTGTGTGCATGCACTTGCCCACTAATCCAGCCAGCATGGTGAAGCAAGCATGAATGGCTGTCATACCTAGGGCCAGGGATAAAAAACCAACGGTTACCAGCCAGTAACCGGAAAAACCAGTGGGTACTGGGAGGGAAAAAACCGGTTGGAATTTTTTAAATGTAAATTTAAATTTATGACTGCATAATGCACTTTCTAAATTGGTTTAGGCATTTGTTGTGCTAGATTATGTATTGTATGAAGTAAATACACATCAATTATTGTTCTCCCATGTTTTTCTGCCTTTTTCGGTTTGCCTAGCGGTTTTGCTGGCTTTTTCACTGGTTTTTCCGGTTTTTTGACCGTTATCGGAACGGTTAACGGTTTCAAACCAACAAATTCAACATTTGAATCACGAAATTCGTCCGGTTTTTTCTTGGGATTTCCGATAACCGGCCGGTTACCATTACTGGCCACCGGCCGAGAACACCCCCGGTTCCGGGTTTTGTATCCCTACCTAGGGCCATGCCAAGGGCCCAGGATAGCATGATCAGCTCTAACACCAACATTTATCATTTTCCTTACTGGTTTGAAACAGATGAGATGTGAACTTTAAAACGTAAACCTACTACATTGTTAATGCAAACTCTTAGAGTGCATAATTTACCAAAAGCAAGTAGTATATATGTTGATCATTCCTCTGGGACATGAGACCAAATCTGACAGTAACAAAATAAGGGCGTGAGTTCATTAATCTGCATTTTCAAAGCCACAGTATTCACTAGTTCACCTTAGGCTTGATTCAAAAACCAGGGACTAATCCCATCGTTTCCTGGGCTCATCTGATTTGATAAACTTACTGCCTTTTGTACCAACATTAGTGACTCAAAAGGGAGTTTGCAGTGCTCTCTTAATATGTCAACAGTTTATGTAAGTTAACATTAGGGGCGGCGACTTAGCCCCCTTTGGAGAGATAACTACACCAACCCTAGATTGATTGCATGTGCCCTTGCCCCTGCTTCTTCACCAGCTACAAGTGTGGTGTTGTTGCATACAAGTGCGGTGTTGTTGCATACCACCAAAACTTAACCATTGTTCACAGATGCACACTGCTATACCCTAACATGTTCTCTTCAAGCTCAACATGGATACCAGCTACTTACAGGCATTCTTGCCATAAAGTGAAATCAAATGGTAACTAACAAAGTTGAGGCATACAGCATGAGATAAGAAAAACGCTTTAGCAACAGGGTGTTTTTGCTTATAAATGTTCGTCATGGAATCAAAAAAAATTGCAATGTTTGGCATAATAAAGCATTGGTCGTATTCAAGTTTTTCTAAGCATTGCGACACTTCAAAAGTAATGATGCACACACACCAATAGCAAGCTTTAAAAGAGGGGTGGATCAATGAAAATATGGGTCCTCAGGAGACAATGCACAAGGCAATCAGGTCATGAGTCAGGGCACGCTATAAGAATGCATACGTATGCTCTGGAAACAAAGACTCTGCACAACAACAGATGGCGATGAGCCATATGGTTGGTAGAAATCAATTCACGCATTTTTAGCTCCAGGACTACGCTAATTCCTCTTCGTGCTTCTATGCGGTTACTACCTCCTAATGCAGCTTGACATACAATGGAAGCATAGCTTCTCGTTTCAACCGCCGATAAAAGGTAGTAGCTTCGTTTCACTAACCAAATTCTCCCGGTAAGAACATCCACAACTACTGTATTTCAGTATTTGCAAATTAACAGCAGGGCATAGCTAATCAAACAAACGCCTCTGGAACCAAAATTTCGTGCTTCCTGCACAACCACCCCAATCGAGAGACAAAGAGAGGGACGGGACGAGCGACCTTACCTGGCAGATGTCGCACTTGGGCACGGCCGGGGCGGCGGAGGCGCCGTCGGAGAGGAGCGGCACCCGCTGGTGCTTCCCGGCGAGCTTGTTCGCGGCGTGCACCTCCTCGTCGCAGGCGTCGCAGAGCGCGGCCTCGTCGGCGCAGCACAGCACGCGCGCCTCCGCCGCGCAGCACGCGTTGCACTGGATCTTCATCGCCCGCAGCAGCTGCAGCTTCTAGGGTTTCGCTCTTCCTCCCTCACCTGGAGGGAAGAGGCGGAGGAGGATACAGTAATGCGATTGGATCGGGCTCTCTCTTCTCTCTTTCCACGGCTTTTAGCTTTTAAGCGGGGGTAGAGGGTAGCGATTAGTTGAGGGTTTGTTTAATTAGTGGTGTTGTTTGCTTGCTTTGGGAGGCGGGTGAGGGCACTCCCAATGCAGAAACTATGGATGGTTTCTATGGCATTAAATAAGGTGACAAGTAAGCAAAATACTGATGTGTCATTGGAGTTAAGGAGGAGAGATAAGGAAATAGTTTCTTATATAGAAATCATGTCTACACGAGAACCAAGATAGAAAGAGCTGTGATAGGTAGATGATAGGAGAGAGAAGATAGATGATTGGATGAAAATTTTATTTGTAGAAACTATCCATTGAAAGTATAGTTTCTATGGGTAGTGCCTACATTAATTAGCAAGTATAAAAACTACTTCATAGTTTCTGCATTAGGAGTGCCCTGAGTAGAGAGGAGATCATGAGAGGGAGTACGAGACGAAGCGGTGGTCAGAGAGAAGAACAGGGAGAGAGAATGTGAGACAAACCAAGTATTTCAAAAATGCGAAATTCTCTGAAATTTGTTTGAATTTGAGTTTATGCCGAATTAGGGAATTTTCTTGAACTTTCCGCTTTCCCTTCTTAATTCCCCGTCTTCTTCCCATCTTGGCGCCGTCCTATTTCCCTGTGTTCTCCCTTGAGCCTCAACGTCACTTGACCGAGCTGGATTCGCTTCAGCCACAGAACGTTCTCGTCGCTGCCAATGCTGTCAATGGTCATACCATGCACGGCCACCTCTCTGATATGCCATCAAAGCCATCACCTGACTGCGGCCTCGCGCGACAGCCGTCCGTGCCAAGCCCGTCGCCAAGCAATGCCTTCTCTACTCAGCGCGCGCACCCGCCTTTGACCACCGCCACTGCGAGCTAGCTAACACCAAGGGGAGCTCTGAATCCAAGGTGCCACCGTAGCCACCAAGACTCCAGTGCGCCACCTCGTCGGCCACGCGCCATCACCATAGCTAAGCCATCATTGCTCCTACCGCCTCCCTAGTCCTATAAAGCCCGCCTGATTTTGCCATTGGCATCCACAACCACACCATTGTACGCCCACACTCTTCCCCTCCACCTCCAGCTAAGTTTCCGCCACCACCACCACAATTCTGAAGGTGAGCCCTAGTTTTTAATCCACGAAATGGCTCCACCAATTTTCAATTCGCTTCGCCCTTAGCACCACCCAGACTCTACAAACTCAACACTAGCCTCTCCTTAACCATTCGTATCCCCTAGCTCGTTGACAACAAGCTCCACCGCCAACCCGAACCACCTCACAATGGACAACCCGACACAAATCATGAGCCAAAACCGACACTTTCGCTAGCATTCACATCTCTCCTAGATGCTTAAAAGCGCACGCTCCTCGCTGGAACCCAACCAAGACGCCGATGTGCCATGGAAGAGCTCCGGTAAACTCTTCTCGCCGCCGACTGTCTCCATTAAACCTCAGTAGTCACAAACCCCAAAAATGGAACCACCTTAATCCCCTTAGTCCATCCATGTGCTTAATTATTGTTAGAAATCCTCGCCATAGTGCACTAGCTCTTCGCCGGTGTGCTCTGCTCGGGACGCCGTGGCACTCGAGAAAGAAGAAGGCCAACACAAGTCGAGTCTCGATGGGCCGTGTGTGCGTGCGTGAAGACAAGCTAGGCCAGTCGACCCAACAACCAGAGAAGCCGTGAACCCAGCCCAAAACCAAAACCGTAATACTATTCAAGATCCAAAACCTGACACTGTTCAAACCCAAACCCGACCCACTACTGTTCAACATGTTACTGTTCACAAAAACCCATTAGACAAATTTATATCCATTTTGATCGTCTCGAGCATATCTAACCCATTTCCACTTTATTTTGCCAAATCAAGCACCGCTTAAACTCTATTCGAACAAATCTATTTTATTTGTCTTTTTTGTTATTTTATCGTAGTTTGTTTCTAGTTCGCATTCTGGAAAGTAAGAACTTATTTGTATCCGCTCTTTTACGCTAGTGTCTGGATTCAATTAGTTAGCCAACGAAAAAATTGTTGGAGTAATTACGGTGGATGGTGTAAACCTAAAGCCTACAATAAAATAATCAAAAACTCTAAATAAAGAGGCAAGTCACATGTCTTTAATCATGTTGATCCTACATTATTTATTAATTATTAGTACTTTATTACTGTTATTTGTGCATTGCTATTTACTTAAAATAATAATTTACAATAACATGATAGTTAGTTAAGTTCTACCACTAAAAAAGCATTGTTTTCCTTGTAGGCCCATATTCAGCTTGATAACCTAAATAGTAATGAACCACTATATAATTATTCATTAGTAGATTAGACATTAAAATGTTTTACATTACTAAGTGATTCGACGTTTTGCCGACAGAATTACAAAATAATACTAGAATTAAGAATGAATCATGGAAAACCATAAGATAGTTAGAGTCCACAACCTTACTCTAGGGTTGAGGCTTTGGTTGGTTTGGTGGCAGTGCCATAACGCACTGGATTATTGCTTTGTGGTTGGTTGCCTCACTAGTGAAAAGTAAATACTAGAATCCTATGCTAAGAAAAGGACATAGAAATAATTCAACCACAAGTTTTGACTTGTCAGACTTAGTCTAGTAGCTACTTAAATCAATTGAATATCTATATGATGTTGGGGTTCTAGATGTGGGAATGGCTCGCGTATAAGCAGGGCGGTATGGAAACGATAAAACCATACTAAATGACGGTAGGTCTACTCCAAGTCAGGCCGCATATTTCCAAATTGGCCAATGAATCCTTGGCAATGTGTGGCCCCTAACCTACCAGGTAGAGGTTAAAAAAGAGAAGAGCAGTGAAAGATCTATTTTCTCAACTCAGTCGCACGCTAATTGTTGCGTGTCTATTACATAACATTGAGAGTTTGAGAAATCTTGTGGGTAAAGTTGAGCAACTATGTACAGTCAAAATTATCAATATTCGGATACACCGTACTTTTGATAAATGAAGCTATATTTTATAGGTGATTCCAACAACAAGGTATAAGTAGAATTTAGAGGATTTTGATGCAAAAATTGTGGTTAACAAACCCTTCTGTTAATTAAGTACGGTTTTACTATTTTAAATGCAAAGATTCTTTACCAAGCAAACTTGCATCCACTAATATTACATAGCAACATGCCAACATGTGACTATTCATTTAAACTCCTTACATATTAGTTATGTAGCCTTCCCATATGGCTTGCTAAGTACCTAGTGTACTCAATCTTGCTCTATTTTTATCAGAATAGATACCGAAGAAGAAATGATGCTTCAGCTTTCGTATTAGGGTTACGACCACACTTAAGTGTTTCTATGGGGATTCCTTCGATTCTTTTGAATGTAAATTAAGTTTTGGACTTAAATGCGCTATAAAGTTGTTAAAGTTAACCGTTATATTATATTTTAATCAAATTAATCATTTTTAACTGATCACGAACATGCATGATAATTTTTCTATCTACAACTAAGCTTTTAAGCTATTGCAAAAAATACGACAATTCTGTTCTAAAAAATAGAGTCATTACGAAGTGGGACTGACTGACTAGGACTGGCAAGTTAACCGAAGCGGGGGACGCCTCCCTCGCTCCATGTCGGCGCTGCCTACCGCTGTGCTCCATGGGGTGATTTGTGCGCCATGTGGTCCATGTGTTTTAGTACTAATCGACAAAAACTACGGCGAAAAATCGACTGAAAAGTCAAGAAAATAGACGTTTGGCTTTTCAAATAGCTACCGTCTCCATGGTCGCCCTTTTTTTAATGGGAAAATTTGTTCAGTAGCACTGAAAGATCACTGCTTTCGGAAAATACCACTGAAAAAACTGGGCTCCGGAAATTACCACCAAATGATTCACATCGCTTCGGGATTTAGCACTCTGGATAAAAATACCCTTACCCCCCGCTCCTCCTCCTCCGCCGCCACCTCCCTGCCCCTCTCCCTCCCCTCCCTCACCTTCCTCTCCTCCCCGTCCGCCTCCCTCTTCCCCCACCTCTTCGCCGCAAGCCTCCCCGCCTCCTCCCTCCTCACGCCGCTCGCCTCCTCCCTCTCCGCGCACCCCATCTCCGCCGTCGTTGCCTACCTCCGCCTCCTCGCCCCCGCCTCCTCCTCGCCCCCGCTTAATAAAGGCTTTCGTTCCGATTTCAGCTCGTGGTTTTTTAGAATAAACATGTTAGCTCTTTAATTTTAGTATTTTCTTCTTCGGTTTTTTTTGGCATCTTCTTTGTTTCTTTTTTTCTTTGCATTTGTCTATAAAGATATAACGATATTTTTTAATTTTAATAAATAATTTGGAGAAAGTTAACATCTACTTTTAGCATAATTTCAATCAAAAACCAACCACCCAAAGTCAAAAGCACCCCAAAAAAAAAGCCGGATTGAACTTAGACCAAGCGGTGGAACCAGCGGATTCGGCACATGCGCACTGAGAACGGCACATAACCAACATAACGAGAGAGGTGGTATAATTTCTTTGGAATGCATTCCTATGTCCTCAATTCTATATGAAAATAAACTTGAGTTCAAACCTCATGCTTTTTCACTTGAGTTCAAACCTCATGTTTTTTTCTTTAAGAAGCCTAATTCACCCTCTCTCTCTCTCTCTCTCTCTCTCTCTCTCTCTCTCTCCACACTAATAAAGAAACTTCTGATATCAAAATTGCTACTGAAAAAATCCCAAAGTTCTTACATTTTTCCAGCGAGGCATCTAAACACCTCTTTTAAGGATTTTGTTTCCTATAGGATTCAACAAGTTATGACATTCCAATCATGTTTTTTTTTCCTATTCCTACATTTTTATAGTAATATGTTCCAAAGAGGCCCTAAATCAGCAATTTCAATTTCGGCGATAGACTATGGCAAAATTTCTACAAGCTCAAACTAATTCTAACATCTTTCTTTGTTTTCTATTTTGCCTGATCGGCTTCTAGCATAAAATCCAAGATCACGAGAACTAAAATTTTAGTATCCAACAACATGAAGGCAGAGAGGTATGACAGGCCAAGCACATTAGTAAAATGCACTCATCTTCATAAAGCAGAATCCACAAGCACCATGACCAGGGAAATGTACATTACTCAGTGAAAGAACAGCCAAGTCTGATACGACGCAACGCCAAACATAAACCCCAAGTAACTCTTTTTCAACATGTCACCAACCAACAAACCAAAGCTAATTATTCACTGCATATTAGGTGACACGCCAAGCAGATGCAAGCCCACAGATTACTGAACCAAATGAGGAGCAAACTTAAGTCTCAAATAATGACCAAAATAACGTATGAGGACTTAGAAACCCTGCTCGACCAGATAATCGCCAAGCCTCTCTACTATCATATTGCATTGGCCTGGAGCCATTGGCTCGTCGTAGATACCAATAATCAAGGCCAGGGTAGTCTTCTTGATAGTAATGCCTCCAGTGCCCTGTAAGGTATATGGAAATAAGAAGTAAAGAGCAATTCGCTTTTTTCTTGACAAAAAGAAAGTCAATGAACGAATTGAGGAGTGCACATTTTGCATGAGAAGTCAATGAACGAATTGAAGAGTGCACATTTTGCATAAGAAGTCAATGAACGAATTGAGGAGTGCACATTTTGCATGTTTCTCACAGTCTATTATAGGAGGAACTTAATACAAAATTGTGCAACTTAAATGAAACACGTTATGCAGTAATTATTAGCAACTGTCCTTATCAGGGATAGCAGAAAACAACTCTCACTCTGAAGTAAACTGGATATCCACTAATGACAATCTAGAAGTTTAACTGCTAAGTACCAACAAATGATCTTCTACATTACATGTTCACTGTTCAGAAGCCTATTTGTCCAGTTAATGGTTGCAACTGTGATTTGCTAACAGAGCAAAGATAACAAAAAAGTAAAGGCAACTACAAGCAGCTTCAGTCTACACACAAACAAGCAAAAGCAAATGTGTGAGAACAAGTTGTGCATTTATTACCTAGTTACCTACTTCACTATAACCTTGTAATTTTTTTAACACATATAAGGCTTATACATCCTAAACATTATTAATACAGTTTGGCAATTGTATCATCACATGAATTGTCTCAAGTGCTTATAATGGACCTTGAGTCCATGATATCCTAAAGAGAGGTATTCATCTGATGTAACACGCTTGCATTAATGAGGTAACGCAATATAGCGCCCTCACCAGGAGACAGTTTCATCTTTGACACATTCATAACTCGATTCGTACCAACAAAATAAGTTAATTCAGTCTGTTTGCAAAACTAATACAAATATTGAAGGAAAAAGTCACAAGCATTGATAATCTGTGTCAAAAAAAACAAGGTGTACCTTCTTTCCTCGGATGACAACCCCAGGTTCACCTTGGATCACCATGTATTTTGTGCCTCCAAGGAAAAGACCAGTTGGTGCAAGAGTTCCAGGTTCATTAAAGTCCTTTATGATGGCAGCAATCTCCTCGGGCTTGTACTGCAACATCCATAACCATAAAACAAGAGAATTCAGTGACAGAGCACTCAAAATAAAAAACAGATACACACTGCAAAATAAAAAACATTAGGCGTCCAGTGTAAATCCAGTCTCTCCTGAAACAACAGGACAGCTATACCTGCATCATGCAACAGTATGATATGGTCATGAGGGAACAATTGTCAAAGTAAACCTATGGTAATGCTAGATCATTTACTAATAATATAATTACCCCGGTGACAGTGACACACTTAGGCCTCCAGTCGAACAATACAGGGCACAACTATGCAACAGAAATAGCCATTTCACAGCTGAAAGCATATGATGGATACCATAAATCACGCAGAGAAGACACCAGAGCAGTATGGTATCGTCCAGTAAAAGCAAATGTTCCATGTAGTAATGTAATGTAACACCATTGACACTATGTTAACACAAACTTATCTCGTGCAATAATATGCTTTGGCGAAAGTTTAGCAGCTACTCCACCAACGAAATTTACATGTAACCCAACGCTAAGTGCTTGCGGTAGCATGACTATTTCCATTTCTGAATTCTGATTCTAGCATAATTTCTAAGACTATGAAGACTAAGAGGAATGGGCAGCCGGATCGCACCGGTAGGCCAATGAATCTGATCTCACTGGCGATTCCACCATTTACACATCGTTCAAAACACACCTCCTATTCACAGCATACTCCCACACGAATCGTACTGGCAGCACAATCCCGCAACGAATCCCCAGTAGCAACAGCCACCGAAACAACACTTGGCGCCTATGCACACGAAGCTAAAAGATCCCCATCTCACCTCATCGACCAAGATCCGGATCTCAACTCGCCGCGATCCGGCCGCGGGGAGCAGATCGCGGCGGCTCCCCGCGGCGGGGGCAGATCTGCCCACGCGCGCGGATCTAGGGCAGCTCGAGAGGGTCAAACAGGAGCACGAAACGGAACGAAACAAGCAGACTGGTGTCGAGAGAGATAGGGAGAGGGGGGCGGACCTGGGGGAAGTTGGGGGACTGCGACCAGACGCTGCCGTCGTGGCCGACGATGGCGGCGGAGGTGAGGGTCTGGCCCTCTATCTCGCACATCAGGTGGTCGTCGACGTACGCCTGCCACGACATCTTGCTCCTCCCTGCTCCGGCGGCGGCTCGCTTCTTCTCCTCGGTTTCTCTCGGTCCGCTTGGATCGCACGCGGCCTCGGCTGCTTGTCTGCCCGGCGGCTGGGGTGGTGGGGGGTATATCGGTTGCGTGTGGGGGAGGCAGGCCAGTGGATGGAGCCCTACTTTTATTTCCTTTTTTTTCTTTTTCATTTACTTTTTACGTTTCTAGAAATGGAAAAAATGCAAATGTCGCTTGTGGGGTAAGGTATGGTGGGAGATGTGAAAAAAGTGTGATTTTTAGTATAGTTTTTCGTGGGGTGGATCAGATGGAAGTGTTAATTTTAGGGCTCACTACAAAAGAGCTTAAGCTTCTAGCTTGGCTATTGATTTATGGTTAAAATTATACTGTCACAACTATTAACCTTTTTTTAAGTTATTTAATTAAAAATAAAAATAAGAAAAAAATGTTATATAGTCACAGACAATGCAAAGAAATAATGAGAAAAAAGAGCAAAAAAGTCAAAATAAGCCAAAATTAGAAACTGACGTGTTCCAAATGGCTTCTGGCTTAATTACGTCAAAAGCCAAAAAAAACGAAAAGCTGAAACCATCTGAAATGGGGCCTTAGTTGGTTTGTGTTACTTGTAGTATCTGTCTACCACAATTTCGGGTCGCATTTTGAGCTTTGAGCAGAAGTTGAAACGGTAAAGATAGTGTTAGTTAAGGATAGAAATGGCGGTTTAGGGGCCCGCTCCAAATGGTTGAAGGTTATGGCCTGTTTGGCTGCGACTGCGGCTTATGGCTTTTGGCTAAATTTTTTGAATTTTAGCTGTTTACGGTACATATTATAGAGAGAGATACTCACTTGCGATTTTGGCTGATACAGATGTTGGGTTTTTAACGTGTACATCGTTTAACTTGTAGACCCTGTCTTGAGAAAATACTCCGTTTGAAAGTTAGGTACTGTAGCGAAAGCCAAAAACCGTCAGCTTCGAAGGAAAAGAACAGGCCCTATGGCTTCTGGCTGTGGTTGTTAGTTGAAATTATATTATAATAGTTGTTTGTTTTTCTGAGTCTTTCAGTTAAAGAAAATAAAGAAAAATAAAAAATAAAAACACTATTATATCTCTATGGACAACAGAAAGGAAAAAGAGGAGAAAGTAAAAGTAAAAAAAGGCAAAAAAAATCAAAATTAGAAGACAACGCATTCCAAGTGACTTTTGGTTTTAAAAAACTGAAAGCTAGAAACAGGGCCTAGGGCAAAGGTGGTAGTAGTAGGTGTTACAAAGGGTAGTGGTAGTCTAGTAGAGGCGGTGGACTGACTTCAGTAAATATGGTAAAGGCATATATATGATAGTACATTCAGCTAGCTGTTGTTTGTAGTTTTTTCATGTCGCAAGCCAAAAACTAAAGCGGTTTGAAATGGGGCCTAGGTCAAAGGTGGTAGCTAATAGGTGTTACAAAAGGGTAGTGCTAGTCTAGTAGAGGCAGTGGATTGACTGCAGTAAATAATGCAGTAAATATGGTAAGGGCATATATGATAGTACATTCAGCCATCCGTTGTCTGTAGTTTTATCATGTCATCTATAGAAAAAAAATAAAGACAACTCATTATATGAGTTGTCGCTAAGTTGACCCTACAATTTCAATAGACTGTATTGATACAAACAGCAAAAAGTTATCTATAAGAGTCTTTTAGACTGTATGTTGCATGTCAGACGACTCCTTTCTCTCAGCTTGTTCTCTCTCATCCATACCATCAGAAATCTTACGTGGTAAGGATTACAGAGGACTTATGTCACCTATCATACAGGCCCTAAGGTACCGTTAAAAAAGTATCAGTTAAAATTGTATAAAAAAAGGAACATTTATACGTAATTGTTCTGTGAATAAAATGTGTGTTCGCGAATGGATTTAGCGGAAATCATCATAACAACAGTAAAGGACTAAAAGGATTAAGATCAAAGAATTTGATGTGACAACAAGGTGTTGCAAGAGGTAGCTATCAAAAAGGAAGGACAATAAAAATCATTGCTTCTTTTGTTTTTGGAGATTTCCTTCAGAGAATTTAGCAAGTAACTGAAGCTTGCAGAATTGAAGTACTGATTGTTTGTCTCCTAATGAGATTTGCTACTCACTCAAATGAAGTCTTCTGGGTGCTCCAGAAGAAAGTCTCTATCCAAAATTAGAGCTTTTAGCTCCATATTGTTTCAACAGCCAATCAGAAATGCAAGTTCGACTACGCATTTGCAACATAATTCCACAGGTAATTGTTCAATTTAATGTCTGCTATCCTATAGCCACTTTTGGCTTTCAAGTTTGAACCGTGCTTCTTTAAAACCCCATGCCCTGATTTTGTTGAAACTTACACAAGGGCAGTCAGCTACGTATAATTAGTCCCAACCGATGTATCATTACCCGGCAAGGACCAAACAAACTTGACTTGATATATGTATGTGCATACATGACACATTGGATGAATATGGGCAATTATATACATTTAGAAAGTATGGCAATGCCATTGCCTTCCTTCAGCATCAACACACCACCTCACAGCTAAACTGGTATTGGCCTAGCCTAATGAATCACAGATCCTTCGCTAAACTGTCGTTCAGGTACCAGGTATGTACCCGGTATGATGAGCCACCACGATATGGTATCGCGAAGGATCGGTGAATTTTGGCTTTTAAAATTAATAAAAATAATTCTGATTCTTCTCTAATACTCTATGATACTTCACGATACTCTAGGACCAAAAAATACCTCATATTAAAATCCAACAAGAACCCATTTCAAAGCCATCCCTCCCAACCTTAACCCCCCAAATCGAACACAACCGAGTGAACCAACTGTTGTTGTGCTCTCACTCTCTCATTCCACTTAGCACTAACACACTGCCGCCCCTCCACCCTTTCACCTGCCACCTTCGCCTTCTCAGCAAGCCGCCACCACCACCTCTCCCTTCTCCCTCTCCTGTTGCAGCCGACACCCTCGTCCTGCCGCCGCCATCTTCTTCTTCTCTCGCAAGCCGCCATTGCCTTGAGGAGTGAGGACAGAAATCTCCATGCCTCCTACAGAGTTGTGACTAGGTGAGTGACGACTCCTAGATCTTTATATTTTTGTCATTTCTAAATACATATATAGTCATGGTATCATCGTATTCTTGTTTTTGCGAAATTGCCTATCGCCGTACTAGGATCACTGGGCCTAGCATGCAGGTACGTCAGGCACTCGATGTCCAGTAAGAGAGGAGTCACCAGAGCCCTTCACAGAAGGAAACAAACATGACAGCATCTTTATCATTAGTCTTGCTGGGGTAGTCTTATGAGAAGACAAGCTGCCCTCCTCTGTAGCAACTTCTGTTGCATCAGAGCCCTCCAAATCTGCTTCTGTTACCAATACCACGTTCCCTGCTGGAGATGCTGCTGCTGAATGGCCTGTGACAGCGGGAAGTTCTGCATTCCTCTTGCTGAATTCATGAACCACCTGCAAGGATCAAAACCACCTAGAATATATAAGTATTTTTCAATGATTATGTATTTAAACCATCTTCTTCCAAGTGATTTACATGAGACAAAAAAACGGCCTGGCTTTTAGGACCTTCTACGAACTTTCAGAATCCTTCAGTGACACTGCTGGCAGGTATATAATTCATACCAACTCTTTCTCTAACAAATGGGCTTGATTTGGGTCCATTGAGAGTGAATTTGGTCCACACTACATAACTTCGGTGCAGCAACAGAACAAAAGTACTAGCTAAATGTCACAATCCAAACAGCTTACAGATTGCAGCATTGCTTTACAAACAGGGATATGAGTTCCATGTTTACATCATCATCAAATCACACATAGTTCATTTTACATGTAGCCTATAGGTTGGTCAAGGATTGAGGAGCTAACAACAAAAATATCTCCTGTCAGCGATATTTCCTTTGTGCTTATGCAAGCCTTAACAAAGACCTGTATGCATTGATATATACATTTATCCCAATCTATGGAAAAAGGTGCTAAAATGCAACATATGCTTTCCCAATTAGTTATATGATTATCAATGATTGGTTGGCTAAACACTAAACGGGTAATTTCCACCAACTTATATAATAGAAAACTAAGAAAACGGACAAATGCGTGTAACTTGTCAAATCCAAGAAACAACACAACTCGAGAGCAACACAAGTGAATCTTCTTAGTGCAACAAGTTGTTAATTTCAGAGATGGAAGAAATGAGTTAGGATATGTCCAGTACCCTCCATTGAGAACGGGTCAGCAGCACTCGAGACCTTTTAGATCGCACATACTCTAGCTGCGGTAGGTGTCATAATCTTGTTCTTCACCTGGTGAAATCAAACATCCCAGCGAAACAGCAATGCAAAATTAATTCCAAATAAGTGGTGTGTGATAACTTTATTCTCACTATGGATCTGAAGTTCTCAGCTCAATGTTTGACATGTTAGTTTCACTAAAACATGAATAATTAAACTTAGAGCAGTTTTCCTATCCTTGAGGACGTACCAAGAGGTACAAGGTACCAAGAGGTATCAAATTAGATCCAGCCGTTCAATCAGTGTGATCAACAGCTCAAAAATTGGTACCTCTTGGTATCTTGTACCTTTTGGTATCTCACGTCCGGTACCACTAGGTACTGCCAAATCTCAGCCGTCCGATCAATGTGATCAACGGTTCAAATTTGGTACCTCTTCCCCCTCAAGGATAGTAAAATTGCTCTTAAACTTAACACTTACCATATAGCACAAGACAATTGTTATACTCCTTCCTCTTCCAGCTTTGCAGTGGATATATGTCATCCTCCCACAAGATGTGTTTCCTAATTAAAAAAATGCAGATATGTCACTGAAAGTTTTTGCCTTAGTTCTTTTAGGCTACAGCTAATATCTTTTAGCTTTTGTCTGTGTTTTTCAAAACAGCAACGGACGAAAGAGAAGAAAAGCTACTGGTAAAAAAGAAGCGATGCTGTGAAGGACCAACAACTTTATCACCAGCTCTGGGACAATCAATTAAATAATTGCTCAATTAAAAAGTTCACTTTGGGCATAATCTGTCACTCACTTAATATGAATGAAACTAAAGAACCATGTTAAGAATATTCTTAATTCATATGCGTTGAATAATTGGCAATTGTGTTAAGTTGAGATTTGAATTTGTGAAAGTTGCAAGTTTTCATTCTTACTATCAGTCTTTAGGCGGTAGTATTTGCCTGGTGTTGTTGGCAGCAGTACTGGCCTAGTCCTGGTGGTAATACCGACATGGTAGGCGCGGTGTGACTGGATTATAGTTGACGGTAGCTATTTTTAAAGAGGATTGTTTTGGGCAGTGTCCAGGTCTAGTAGTATCGGATGAGATCCGCAGTATTACCGGGAGAGAGCGATATGATCGGGCTTTGAACGGTGGTATTACCGGAGCGGTAGTACCGACATGGTGTGAGCGGTCACACCGGCTCCCCTGTTACTGGGGGTTTGAGTGGAGCGGTTCAACCAGCCTGTCAATGACGGTCAGACTGGCCATGTCTGAAATTATCCGAGGGGTTTGGATAGTTATAGGATTTGGTCATGGGTTGAGTTTTTGAGTCTAAGTTATTTTCATTGATGGTGTATGAAGTATATTTTAACTAATGTGGGTCAAATTGTGAAGAATTTGTTCCCAAAATCACTTTCTTGGTCGTTGATAGGCAGGATTTATCTACCTTCTCCCCCTTACACTCTCAAAATAAAACGTGTCGACATGTCGCCCATCCCCCACCTCTCCTCATGTTTTCCAGAACGGTGAACAACCCTGTAGTGTGTACGCAACTAACCCAATAATCTTCTCTCCCACCTTAGCATTACAGGTTGTGATCAAAATGGCTGAAAAGCCCGTGGCTTATGGCTGAAAACACTGTAGCTGGCTGAAAAAAGCACTGTAGCTGACAGAGGCTTATTTACCATAATTAAATTTAAAAATATTTAAAAATAGAAAAAACATGTTAGCCCATTACGTATAATACAAACAAATACGAGGAAAAAAGAACCGGTAAAAAAACTCAAAAAAAAGCAAAAAATTCAGAAAAAGACGAAATTTATGAATAGTGCAAAAATAAGCTGAAGCCAAAAGCTCAAGCCATTTTGATCACAACCACAACAAACGGAACTTCTTCCGCTCCTCTACTGGCTACGCCGCCCTCAGTCCCTCCTTCCTAGCTACGGCCACCCCCACTTCCCTGAGCTCTAGATGTGGCAGCGGGGATGCGGCACTAGATGTAGCACCAGGTAGCAGCTCATGCCATCATCCGCTAGCAACGAGGCACGGGGCACACTGCCATGTGGCTGTTCGACAGGTGGTGCGAGGCGGCGGCTTGCAGGAGATAGGGGATGCAGTGACCAATGGTGGCGCTCGAAAGCAGTTCATCCACACAAGCATTGTGGCTCGGGTTCGCGGCGATGGTGCAGGTGAGTACGCGATGGGTCTAGATTGTTATATTTATTGATAAGGCTAGCGACGAGCATTCTTTTTAATCACCGCTTCATCACCGATCCCTCCTGAATATTTGGAGGGAAAGGTGATAGCGTGCTGATCACCTTCTTGGCTTCTGGAAAATTATTTGTGTTGATCTCTGAGCTAATTTGTACCATCAATCCCTCCTCAGCTTTATGTTCTTAACTATTTATGCCATTTTTTCTTACTTCAGCTTTGTTTTTGCAAATCTTGATGTTAGTAGATTAATTCCAGGTATGCCAGATTATTTCTCATGTTAACAGACCTAAGATGTATCTTTATTCAAATGTAATTGGGTGCCAAGTGTCGCCCTATGTTATCTATCAACAATTCAGATACTTCATGTACGACTGGATGCTGAAAAGGTGAGCTGCGCACCTTCTTAACGCACGGCAATTTGAACTGTCAATTTGAGTTTCCCCCCTGCAGCTCACTGTCTTTATCTATTCCAGATTATTGGTTTCACTACATTTTCATCTTCATTCTTGAGCAGTTGAGCTACTTTTGGTGGACAACAAATTCACTAATGCAAGGGATCTCATCAACATTCTGTAGGAAGCCATAAGAGGTGTATACCGAATTATGATAACTTATGAGGATATTGAGCAGAGGCGAACTGCCAATCTGGAACATTTACATTTTCACAGTCACTAATGCATCTTATTTATGAGCATTATTTGTTTCTGCAGGTTGTCTATACGAATTTCATGAATTTCTCAATTCCGGTAAAAGATCATGGAGCATAGTGGCGTGATGCGGGCCGGGGCGGAGCTCGGTGTTGGCTGAGTATGGCAACGAAGGCGTGGCCATAAGCTGGTGCAAAGCTTGCTTGAGCGTGACGACGGTGACGGAGGCACCCGCGGCTCGATGAGCTCCCACATCGACATGGCAGGATCTAGCGGAGATTACCTTCTCTGATTGCTAAGGCAAAACTTTTTTTCTTTGGTTTATGATTTTTAGCTGCGGTTTATGATTTTTAGGTTATTTATGAGAAAGAATATGGAGTAGCAGTAACTCGCATACGGTTTTGTCCGATATAAATAAAGTCGCTACAGTATTTACTACAATCAACTCGTAGACCCTTACTTAAAAAGATAATTCGTTTGAAAACTAGTTACTGTAGAAAAGCTGAAAAGTAGTTTTTAGAAACCGAAAAAAGAGACTTTGTAGCTGTTATTGATTTATTTTGCATAATTAAATATAAACATTAAAAAATATTTTGTCAGCACGGATAATACAAAACAAATAAGAGAAAAGAAAAAAAATAGAAAAGCTTAAAAAATCTAAAAGAAATAGAAAAGGACGAAAAGCCATAAGCACCAGAAAACTACAACCTAAACCTTTTTGAAGCGGAGCCAATTAATTACCCTTTTTTCTTACAAGCTAATCGCAGCAATTGAAGATAGCAATTGTCCAAGCATAATTCGGAGGTACAACTGTCCATTTTGCAAAGTTCCATGACCTCGACCGATACATTGAAGATAGCAACTGTCCAAGCATAATTCTGATGTGAACAGTGATAATGACGGGCGAACCAACTTTGTCACATAATTACATGACGTGGCATCATGGCTGCGTCTACGTGCAATGCAATGCAGTGCACTGGTAGCGAACACGAATCCTGGCCCCGCCCTCAGCCCGACCCCACCACCAAAGTGGCAGACCGCCGATCCTCCAATAGACCAGTGCTCCGTCCCCCGTCCCCCACCTCTCCACAGCATCACTCTCTCCTCCCCCGTCGCCGTCAACCCCCCGTCGTCACGCACCACCGTCGCCACCGTCGCCATCACTGGCCCGCTACAAAAAGGAATCCCTAAACCCCATCCGAAATGGAGCCCTCCCCCGCAGCCTTCCCGCATGGCGTCGCCGGTCACCACCGCTGACTCGGACTCGAGCCCCAGCCGCAGCCGGCCCGGCGCTCCCGTGCCCGTCACCTTGCCGAGCCCGCGGGCCCACCTACACCAGCAGCACCACCACCACCTGCTCGACCGCCGCGACACGCCGCGGCCTCGCGCGCGGGAGCCTGAGGGGGCGATGGACGGGGCGGCCAAGCCCGAGGCGAAGCTGGTGGCCGGCGAGGCCGGGTACGTCCTCGAGGACGTGCCGCACGTGTCCGACTACCTCCCCGATCTCCCGGTGAGTGCCGGCCGTCTCCTGCTTGCGGAGTCTGTGCTGCGTGGATCGATCTAGGGATTGGAGCGGGGAGCGATCCGCCGCTTCGCTAGATCGCGGGTGTGTGGAGTGGTTGGGATTATCTGGGAAAATGTGGAATCTGATAAAGATTCTATGCGATCTAAAGTTGTTCCTAACTTTTCTTATTTAATAGACCTTTTGTTCGTTAGCTCCATGGCGTGGGCACTTTTGGGGATTGGAATAGCGACGGCCTTAAATAAGTGCAGCCTTTTCGAGTGGTCACCTAAACTTAGTTTTTTTTCCTCTTTCGTGGCGCAGTTTAAGGTGATCTGTGATTAATTACGGAGGCCATGGATGAAATGTTGAGACTTTGAGATAAATAACCCAAATGTTTCTTTGTGATCATGATGACCTTTTTGTTGTTTTGATGTGGCAGACCTACCCAAATCCTCTGCAAGATAACCCAGCATACTCGGTTGTGAAGTAAGACTGAAGTTGCTAACTTGTTACTCCCATTTTTTTCTTATCATATTGTTGTTAAATTGATAATAAAATATTTCATTTGCAGGCAATACTTTGTAAACCCAGATGACACCGTCTGCCAGAAGGTGAATTCTTGAGAAATTTGTTGTGAACTCGCGTCCTTTGTAAACAAATACTTTGGTTCTAGAAAGTATTTACTTTGATTCGGTGAGTATCATCGTTCAATGCAGATTATTGTTCACAAGGGTGGCCCAAGAGGGAACCACTTCCGCCGTGCTGGACCTCGCCAAAGGGTATGTTACCTCGTTTTTTGTATGCTGACAAAGCGATCAACATGGACAAAGGGTTTTTTTTTCTAACCTCATGTTTGTCTTGGTCAGGTCTATTTTGAATCGGATGAGGTCCATGCATGCATTGTCACCTGTGGAGGACTGTGTCCTGGGCTTAATACTGTGATTAGGGAAATTGTATGCGGCTTATCTGACATGTATGGTGTCACCAAGATACTTGGAATTCAGGTATGTCATTACATTGCATCACAAAGTCCACATAAAGTATGAAAGTGGTCATTTTTCCCCCTGGGATTCTGCAAACTGCTGCTTTCCTGAAGTTTCATTGAAGTCGTCCTGGAATAACTGTTATACACTTGTCAGTATATCTTTTACATCTGTCCAGTTGCATCAGCCTGATAATCAGGAAGATGCATTATGCACAAGCTAAGTATAGGCAATGAATGTTTATTAAGAAGAAAATTTGGGTAACGGATGACTTGCTTTGCACCAGTTTGAGATTCAATAAATCATGCCGAGTACCACGGTACCACCAAAACCAGTCTACAAAATTTGTCTCGTTGGTTGTTGCTGTAAATCTATACTAGTTCTTTTCATTTAAAAGTACTAGTGTTCAACAAGCTTTTGATATGTAGGTGTAGGGATCACAGGAAAATAAGAACAATGGCCTCACAATTCTTTTTTTTAAAAAAACTAAGGCACCATTATTTATTATATTGGTGCCATGTTTTCTAATTTTGTGTTCATTTTTTCATAGGGTGGGTATAGAGGTTTCTATGCTCGCAACACCATTGACCTGACTCCAAAGAGTATAAATGACATTCACAAAAGGGGTGGAACTATTCTCGGAACATCACGAGGAGGGCATGACACCATGAAGATTGTTGACAGCATTCAGGATCGTGGTATAAATCAGGTGATGGAAAGAAAACACCATTTCTACTGTTTTTCTTTCTCTCTTTTTTAGAACCACTTTGTCCTTCCCTTGGCATCATGAACATTCTTTACCGTACTGAGACATCTTGCACATTGGTTTTACTCTTTGTGCTTTGTCCAGGTGTACGTAATTGGTGGTGATGGTACTCAAAGGGGTGCAGGAGTGATTTTTGAAGTAAGCACAATTATAGATTAGCCAAAAGTGCTCATTAACCGGATTGAATTATAGCTCTTCCCCTTAGCATTTGGTTGGTTGTATCCTTTATAGTTTATACTGTTAATAAAATGGTATATTGATAGTTGATCAATTGTATTTTGTTACTACCAAGTTTGCTGAAACATGTTTGTAAGTGTACTATTTACTTGAATCTTATTGTAGGAGGTTAGAAGACGTGGTCTCAAAGTAGCTGTTGCTGGCATTCCAAAGACTATTGATAACGACATCCCAGTAATACTCTTTTTTCCATATTATAGTGATGTTTTGTCCAAAAATGGCATACTACCCTATATGCATGAACTCGTTGCTACCCTATGTTTCAGGTAATTGACAAGTCATTTGGTTTCGACACTGCAGTCGAGGAGGCTCAGCGTGCAATAAATGCTGCTCATGTGGAAGCTGAAAGTGCTGAGAATGGTATAGGACTTGTAAAGCTAATGGGCCGATACAGTGGTAAGTTTCTCAGAGACACTGATATCTCTTGCTAGTATGATATGCTATTAGCCAATTGTATACTTTGACACAATTGACCAAAAAAGTTTCTCTATTAATATCTTTATTCTGAAAGGTGCATCTTTAAAGAAACTCCGGTGCTTCTTTTGGAATTTTTAAATATATTACTGTTATTAACAGTTTCCTGAGAAATTTCATTATTGCTTATTGCTGTTAACAACCTTAAGTGTTATTTATAGCCCTACAGAAATCTCAAATCAACCTTTTCTAATTTCTTCGAATTTATATGTGAATTTAGATGCATGTCTTATGCTGCTACGGCTAGTTGTTGCTTGCCATGTTCCATACTTTTGCAAGTAGAATATGGCAATAGCTGACATAAGTATTGAATCGTGAGTGTTCCACATTCTTTTGGGTAGCATTTGGCTTGCGTCCTTGTTTTTTGGATGCAACACTGTGAGATAACTTTGGTCATGAACTAAACGTGCCTATGTTCCACAGTAATTTCCAGAGTAATAGTGTAAGTTTGTCCATTTACTCATTCCTCTATGGCATAATTTTGATTCTGTACTATTTTTTTACTGATGCAGGTTTCATTGCACATTATGCTACTCTAGCGAGCAGAGATGTGGTATGTTAACATCTCCGTCAAGCTGGAAACATTTTTTCCATGTTACACTCAAGAATAAGGGTTTTTGCGCCTATTGAGCTGACAAATGTTTTCTATTTTATCAGGATTGTTGTTTGATTCCGGAATCACCTTTCTATCTGGAAGGTGAAGGTGGGCTTTTCAAATATATGGAAAAGCGACTGAAGGAGAACGGCCATATGGTTATTGTTGTCGCTGAGGGTGCAGGACAGAAACTTATCGCTGAAACCATGCAGTCAATGGCGCAAGACGCATCAGGCAATGCTCTGCTTCTTGATGTTGGTCTTTGGTTATCTCAAAAGATAAAGGTGACCCTTGAAAATTCCATTTGCATCTACCATTTGTCTACTTCGTTGGTACCACCTTGAATTCAAGTGAAATAGCTGCTTTGTCCGCTCACAACATGCATGTTTAAATTGGGTTTGACATTTTTACTTCTTTTAGCTCCTTTCTGTATTAGATGACACCATCCATACTATATGCATCATTACATGTCTTATCTAGAGCTGTGTTAGAAGTGACTTCTTAATCAATGTTCTCTGTAAGTTCAGGAGCATTTCAAGAAAAATAAGACAACTATAAATCTGAAGTATATAGGTCAGTGGTCTCTTTGCCTCTGTATTTTAGTTTCTCTAACTTCCTCGATTTGACAGTAACTAATTTCAGACATTATACTTCTGTCGCAGATCCTACATACATGATACGTGCCATTCCCAGCAACGCATCTGATAATGTCTATTGCACACTGTTGGCTCACAGTGTGGTCCATGGAGCCATGGCCGGATATACTGGTTTCACCGTTGGTCAAGTTAACGGCCGGCATTGCTATATTCCCTTTTATGTAAGTCACCCTCTATAGGACAAATTGAATTAAGGTCTTGTTCTAAGCAACTTTTGGCTTTTGTTTTTTAGAAGCTGTCTTTTGAACGGGTTTCTTAAGGTGGTTTTTATAAGTTGTTTGTAGAGTCACTGCATGAGCCGTTTTGAACAGAGTAGTTTTTCAACGCGAGTGTCTCTTATTCCCTTAATCTCTCTCTCGCAATCAGCCGAAAGCCACAACAATTTTGAACAGGGCATAAGTGTTATTGCATTCGGCATCACTAGTTTATGTCAAAATCCTCCATATTGATTCTTTGTTTCACTCACTTCAGAGGATCACAGAGAAGCAGAACAAAGTCTCTATAACTGACAGGATGTGGGCCAGGCTTCTCTCCTCCACGAACCAGCCAAGCTTCCTCAGCAAGAAAGATGTCGACGAGGCAAAGTTGGAAGACGAGATAACAGCCAAGCTTTTAGACGGCCCACCTTCCAACCCCAAGGTTGAAGATGTCGCACCCTCCAACTCTAACGGTGTGAAGTGAGGTCAACGGCTGCTGATATGTATGTGCAGATGGATTAGTACTTGGTAGTAGTAATTGCAAGTGATGCTCAGTTATCCCTGTTCGAAGTTTAGTTAATAAGCTTTTCTTGGGCATATTTGGGTGGGAGATTATCTGAGCAAGCCATTGTCTCTGTCAGTGCTATCATATACTGCTGTCTGCCTTGCTCCTTTTGGTGGGCCTTTTGGAACTAGTTTATTTTTTGTCTTTGTGTTTCAGTAATGTGCAAGAACCCTAGAACATAGTTAGTTCATTGAGCATGCATGACATATAATCTCGTATCGGATTATGAACTGAAAGAACTCTGTGGGCTTGGGACACAGCCCATGATTTACGGCTGTGATCGTTTTGGCTTCAGCCTTTAGCTTCCGGCTTATTTTTCACTATTTATAAGTTTCGTCTTTTTCTGAACTTTTGGCTTTTTGTTGAGCTTTGTTGCCGGTTCTTTTTTCCCGTATTTGTTTGTATTATACGTAATGGGCTAACATATTTTTTAATTTTTTAAATTTAATTATGCTAAATAAGTCTCTGTCAGCTACAGTGTTTTTTCAGCCAGCTACAGTGCTTTTCAGCCATAAACCACCAAAAATAAGCCCAAATGATCACCACCTGAACTCGTCAAAAGGCGAGGAGAAAACGGTTTAGAGCTCGCCTCCTGTGAATTGGCAACCGCCTCCAGCCGATAGCTTTTGATTTTAGCACGAGTATTTGTATAAATAAATCGAATATCGATAAGTCATTTTTAAAAGACTATTAATAAGCTATTTAGAAAAGTTGATAAAAACTGTTATGTTTATTTGTTCAGAAAAATTATAAACCATATGTTGAAAAAAAAAGAGCTTTCTATACATGGGAGTTACATGGTGCAACGGGGGTTGTTGCAAGGAATGATCAAGGTGAATTTCTGGTGGCATCGGTAAGATGGTATCAACTCCATTCCAAACAGCTTTTGAACTTGCGCTATAGTGTTATTTTAATCAAAACCCAAACAGTCCTCATCCTCATGCCCTTCCGGCGGTAGCGCATGCATGCAGCGATGGAGTCCGTTTGCTAGCAGATTGGAACGTCGCTGATGTTGTGCCGGAGACGGGTTCTCAGACCCGTGTCAATCTCTGGAATACACACGATTCTCACCGAGCAGAGGTTGCGCCGATTCTAGCCAATATATACAAGAGCTTAGCAGGAGTTTTCTTCTTCTGAGGTAGTCTTTCGTTAGGCGAAATGCGAACATGGCCGCTCATTCTCGTGCCAAGCAAGCTTCCGCTGCTATGCCTACGTGCCTGCCCTGACAAATCAGGCTCATAATTTCTTGCGCCTTGCTCATTTCAATTTATACTTCTAGCTTATTTTTTTACCATTTATAAATTTCGTTTTTTTCTCTAAACTTTTGGTTTTTTTTAATCTTTTTGTCGGTTCTTTTTTCCCGTATTCGTTTGTATTGTCTGTGATGAGTTAACATATTTTTTTTATTTAAAATTTTTTAAATTTAATTCCACTAAATAAGTCATCTTTTCAACCGAGTACAGCATTGATGCCTTGTGTGTACTTCTTGACTCTACTTTCTCCATGCGAGGCTCTTGACGCTCGAGCGGCAGCCCAGCCCAGCGGCGCACGCGGCCCGCGAAAGAGGACGGACGCGAGCGGAGAAGAAGCAAGCGCGCGCGCGCTGCGTGGAGAGGCGTCCGCGCCCGTCGAAAAGACAGCGAGCCCAACTGGGCTGACGGCGTGAGCCGCGGCGCCATTTGGCTGCAGGCGCGTTTTTGTCCCGGATCGCTAGTCGAGCCGCGTGCCTGCGAGGGAGGCGGCTACAAGACGGAGAGGTGCGCTTGGGGCAGTGACGCAGCTAGTGAGGTCGTACCGAGGCGCGTCAATTGCTGGTTGAAAACTATTTCCAAACCCCCTCTTTGGCCCACCCGGGTCACTGAGAATTTCTGGAAGGGCTCCCTCTTTTTAGGAGGGTAAAAGCCCTATAATTTTCAAAGAAAATTTTTTGTTTGGAACTTAAATTGTACGGACAAGCGATCATAGCATGAGTTATGGCTATAGATAAATTTCGTTGGGGTCTTTTGTGGCTCCTCCTTAAAATCATTCAAATGGGAAATCCACATGTCGCAAACCAAAACCGCGCACCATACTATCGGGTTATGACAACATAGGCCCCACCGGTAAGAGACACAAGGCTAGTTTGATTGGCAATTGTTTCGTGCACATCAGCAATTTAGTTTTTAACTTAAAATTCACAAGTTCCAAACATGACATCCATGTCTTTAGGAGGACAATGAATACATGATGAGGTCAACAATTTTTGTTCATTTCACCCTACGTATCAGCAATAGAAAAATGATACAGTTAAGGATATGGAAAAAAAATGTGAGAATTTAATGCCTTCTATTATAACACTTATGTAACATAAAATATTTACTACTTAAAAGAAAGAGTTGGTGGTAATGGCTCATCTGCACCTCCCCTCCTCTCACAAAACTTTTGATGCCTACAGGTGTGCCCTAGGTCTCTGTTATCCCTTCCCTTGCTCCCTTCTACCTAGTCAACACCTCATGCTATTTTCACAGAGCTTAATTATGCTTATCTCTTATCTGTAACTAAATACAACAGAATGCTATTCTTTTGTTGTATCTGTTAAACTAATGCACGCTATTTCTACGGGTTTAATTGTGCTTTATCTCTTATCCATAATTGAATACAACAGAATGCTCTTCTTTTGTTGCATCTGCTAAACTCGTGCACACATGCTGCTATATTGGAGATTTATATTCTTTGAATCAATGTGCGATGAGAGGAGTTGAGGAGGCTCTAGAGTGTCCATGGCGACGCCCGCATGAGCACGTGAGTTGAAGGAAGTGGTTAGGGCATGCCTTAGCATCCTACTGCCATGGCCGGCCATGCTTGCACATGTGTACTCTGGCAGCCATGGCCGCCTATCCTTGCGTCATCGTTGTTTTTCCTGTCGTCAGGAGCTCCACAGGGTCCGTGTCTATCGCTGTCTGGCCAACAACTGTGCTAGTCGCACTACTGTTGCTCGAAATTTTTGTACGGATAACTTTTTTTTATTCGGAAATACAGAAATATACCCGCGGTTTCATTTTTTACAAAAATAGTCTCGAGTCGCCCAATGGGGAAGCGACTCGAGAATTTCGCCCACCCGAAGAGCGACAAGAAGCTATGTCGCTTCACGGGAAAGCGACATCAGGGAGTCGCTTCCTCACTGGGCGATTTAACGAAGTCGCCCAATGGCTGGGCGACTTGTAATGCAGTCGCCCAGTAGGTAGGCGACTTCATTCAGTCCCCCTGAAATTTGTAGAGTTTTGGCAATTTTGTAGTTTGAAACAGAGAAAAAATCTGGTATAGTTGTAATAAAAGTTTATGTGCACTTTATGTTGTAGATGCACAAAAAAATTTCGAAATCTTTTTTTAAGAATGATTGACCGTAGAACGATAGATACATAGAGTGGTAAGTGATATTTTGATGTTGCTGAGAAATAGTTTACGGAGAGAACCGGTATGACTTGCTATCTGAATCATTGAATGCGAACATGCTAGATAATAAGCTTATGTCAATAGAAATAAACTTCATAATACAGTTGGGAGTAACATGCCGCGTACATTGTTATTACATGCACAACATATAGCATGATATGCGACCAAGAGCAACTCCGACAGTACTGCCTTAGGGAATAAAACTTGCTGGGTCTATTACATTTGGTCTACTGGGTGTAGCGTGGTTGTTTCCCCTTGTTGTCGCGCCTTGAAGATGGCTCCGCTGCATCCTTGTTCCGGTCACTCTTGGTCTTGAGAGCTGCCTCACGAGCTTGAAGCTCTTCCTCCTGACGCTTGATGGCTGCTTCACGCAGACTTAACTGCTCCCGCCTCCTTTGCAGCTCATCCTCCTTGCCCTTCAGACGGATTTGGTCCACCCTCACGCGGCGCTCTTGCTCATGCCGCATCTGTCGTTCCACCTCGCGAGCCTGAGTCATCTTGACAAAGTATTGTCCTTTGTTTTCCACCTCCACTGCCCGATTATGTGGCCATGTTGGCGACACCCCATCCACCCATTCGATGAACCTGCAAGCCTATGTGTGGCGTGGTAGATGTCATGGATCAAGTTGAAAAACGATAATGAGAAACAAATGATTTAGTTGTCGTCGTTACCATGAAATCGCCATCCAGGTTTGGACACTTGAAGAACCTACGGCCGTATTTGGCTCGCTCTTCTTGATCCGTCCAGACTCCCAACATCGTCCTAAAGCCGCAGCGGCACTTCGGGCGCTCATGCCACTCCGGCACTCCAAATGGGTCGGACCTCCAGGAAGACATTGTTGTGTAGTAGTATTGTGAAGGCTTGAGGAGGAGATGTGGTATGGAAGACATAGGAGGCCTTTATGTAGGCAGGTTATCTGGTGCAGTGGGTATAGTCCATGGAGAGGAGGTCGTATGAATATTTTCGCCTTTTCAGGATTCCAGTTTAGCAATAAATGTCCCTATGTAGGCTTTTCAGAGCCTGTAGTCTGTATTTCTGAAACAACAAGCAAAGGTGACATGAAAACTCACTGGAAAGGATACATGCCTATGACGTGAACACTCACTGTAAAGGTTACAGCCTACGGCCCTATTTTGTTGGTTTCTGTAGCGATAGGCCTGGATTATCCTCAGGATTCCAGAGTAGCAATAAATGTCCCTATGAAGGCTTTTCAGATCGTAGCCTTTATGTAGGCAGTTTAGCTGGCATGTTGTAACATCCTGAAATTTCAAGTGTTCAAAAATATGGAGGTTTTAAAAATTTTCCTACATTTTGCTGGCATTCAAATTTCTTCTGAATGTTTATTTTGAAAATTTTGAGCTTTGTGGCATGCAAGTTAATAATCAGGAATAATCCCAAGTGCAAATAATGAACAAGTAAATTTTATAAATCCGGTTACAACCAGATCAAGCCAAAAAGTCCAATTTAAATTTAATTCAAAAATTCGTGGAGGACAATAAAATAGTAAAATGCAACCAAGATTGGAATTAAAAGTTCAAAAATTTCAATCAATAACCTTAAGCCTAAAATAGAATTTAAATTAAAGATTCAAATTTTAGAATCTTGCAAAGCTCTGCCCAGCTGAACCATTCATCCTATTTGCACTTCTATTTTTCTTCACTTACATCCCACTACTAGTACCAGCCACAATGCCATTTATTTAGTCCCCGCTGAATCATTCATCTCACTGCCTTTTTCACCTCACCACGCCACCTCTCCCATCCAGCATGACATCTCACTGCCTTTTTCACATCAACACGCCACCTCTCCATCCAGCTTGACCTCCTGGCCATTTATCCCTTGCGCAACTGAACACTCCTCACTTGCACCTTCTGCTTCTGCTCCCTATCATTTCTTATCCAGACTGAACAGGAGCAACCCATTGCCGCCATTTCTTCCTAAGTCCCAACCAAGAACACAACTCCTGTCCTTCTCTCCTTCCAATCACCACCAAAAATCACTAATCCCTCGATGCATGTCATACCATTGCCATCCTCATCACACAAGCAACCCATTCATACAAGTAGTTTTCGCATGCAAGGTTGTTTGAGCGATTTCGCAAGAGGGGGCGAGCTGCAGTCAGTGGCGGCTGAGCCAGCCGAGGAGCGCGCGCAGCACGGCGACGAGAGGGCGCGGCTCGGTGGAGCAACGGCAGGAGTGGAGCGCGGGTGCGGCGAGGTCCATGCGATGGTGAGGCGGCTCGGCGACAACGCGGCGCTGTCTGGAGTCGAGCAGCTGGCGGCACGGCGTCAAGCGGCAAGGAAGGCTCCGGCAGGTGGCCGGCAGCGGCTGCCGGAGTTGGTGCGGTTGGAGGAGTAGGCGCGGCCGAGGAGCGCGCCGCACGACGCCGACCGACGAACCGAGAAGCAGCCAGGCGGAGCACGGCGGCACTGGGGTGAGGCGTCGCTCGGCGGAGCTGCGACGGCGCGGAGGAGCAGCCGGCAGCCGGATCTGGGCCCGGAAGCCATGCCTGGCGGGGCTACGCGGAGGCGAGGCGGCGGCTGGTGCGGCGCAGTGGAGCGTCACCGAGGCGGAGGCAGCCGGGGGAGGGGGGTGAAGGCGGCGAAGCGGCGGCTGGGCCCGGCACGGCGAGAGGAGAAGAGAGAAATGGAGGAGAGGTAAAGAAGTGAGGAAGAGAAATGGGGAAGGAGGAGAAGAAGCCAGGGCTGTCGGTGGGAAACCGAAAAGGGAGGAGGGAGAGTAAAAAGAGAAGAAAGGAAAAGAAAAGAAAAATCTGAGGTGGGTCCCACTGTCATATTTTATTTAGTTTTCGGATTTATTCAAACTGAGAACTTTAAAAAGGCATATCTTATTTATTTTTTTTAACTCCAAATTGATTGAAACAAATTTCTAAATTTATCTAAATTCAACCTCTATCAAATGGAACTAAAACCATGAATTTTAGAGCTTAATTGAATTTTGGTGATATTTAATGTGGTTTGCATAAATGAATTAAGGGACTAAATATTAATTTAGGGCAATAATAAATGAGAGGATTTAAGATTTAAATTTTTATTAGTTCATATATGATTAATTAATATGGTTTGAGCAATTATCTAAAAAGCTAATTACTATTTCAAAGCAATAGTAAAGAAATATGACTTGGGTTAAATATTTAAACTTAATAAAGGTTACCCATAATTAAAATTAGGGTATATGCACAAAATTTAAAATGCTACCATTAAATCAATCCTAATGGTAGTTTTTGCTAATTAGCCATTATTGAAAATATAGCCTTGTAAAACCAGCCTCGCTAGATAAATAGATTTTAATTAAAGCTAATAACAACTAAAGTGTAGAAACTTTCTATATATATATATCTAAATAAAAGGTTAGAGAGATGCGGATGGCATGCATGTAGCCCACTAGTAAATATAACAGTACGATCCTTGTGTTCGCGGTATACCCTAATAAAAATACATACATGTAACCCTATCATTAGAATACTGCCAATCATGAAATCTTAAATGGTAGCCTTAATTAATAATGGTAGCAAATACCATCATGCATGGTAGGCTCGAGTTATAAAAGGATAAAATATCAGTAGCAGTAGCACTTTAGAGAGCACGCAAATTAAAATGACATAATAATATACATGTGCTAAAATATAATAGCCCTAAGTCATCAAGTATCAAAAATAATCTCACAAGCATGTAAATACTCTAAAATAAACATTTAAACAATAACACGGGTAATTAGGGTCGCATAAAATACTGCATCCCAAGCTCTGCCCCGATAGCCAAGTTTAAACTAGAATTTGAAGTGAAGCTAAGCCTAATAGCAGCTAGAGTATGAGCAAGCTAATAATAGTGCCATTAATTAAATTTTAACATTAGCTTTAGTACATAATAGTATTGAGCATAATTGCATATATGATAAGTTAGGATCCATAGGAGTGGAACCTAATACAACTTAAATCTAGTCTAGCTATGAATGAAGATGCATAAAATATGATAGCGGGATTATTAGAGATTAAATTTCAATTAATTACCATATATGAATAAATATTGAGCCTTTGCTATTTATCTTAATCTAATTAATAAGTAAAGGCATATATCAGAGATTATTCTAAAACTTAATAAAGGTATCCAAGTGTTATAATACCTTTGACTAAAAGATTTATAGAATAAGTGCAGATCTCATCCATCAGTCCAGTTTGCATTCACCATAACCTAAGCTGCAAGGAATATCTACCCAGCTAGGCTCATACATAGATGCATAGGTCTACCCTAACTCATGGAACTTCCTTGATAAATAACAAAATAATAAAAAGAGAATATTTATAAAAAGATCAAGTCATCGCCTCCCACCATCGGCCTTGCCTCAAACCACACGAATCACCCATTAACTCAAAGTAAAACTAAATTAAGTTTATTCGGATTTGTTTGGATCTTTTGAGTTATTTGCTTTTATTTGGATTCAGCTGTTTATCGCGTAATTAGAAATTGGAATTCGTGAAGACCCATTTGATCAAGTGAGGTCAGGCTCGAAGTGAAGATAAACGCCAACTCAAGAAAAAGCATCGTGTGAGCCCAAGACCGCGGTAAACCGCGCCAGGCGAGTCAATACTTTGATCATGTTGAACCTACGTTTTCTGCAAATTACTTTGCTTTAAATTATCAAATTGCATGCGGTTATTTATATGCAAATACATGTTAATTTAAGATTCTAGTTAAATGCCTATTGTCTAACTTGGTTAATATTGCCCCTCCTTTGAAATATTTGAACATGTGAACCTTGTCGCCCTAGCACAAATTATAATAGTAACCTTTGGAAAATAAGTCCTTAAATATATGCCATGCTTAGTATTGTTTAGGTACTCATGGGCGCGAGAGCGCCCAAGCATCACTTTTAATCCTGAGAAAAATTTGTTGAGCAGTCATGGTGGGAATGACTGGTATCCTTTGATATGGTTATTTTATGCTCTCAAAAATCCCAACTTGCTTAAATATCTGAGCGGATGGTTTGGGGGCTGGTATGTGGTGCGGTGGGAGCACAAATTATGGAGTGTGGTAGAACCGCTCAGATAATACTAAGGACTGAATCTTGTGATGACCTCCTGATGTAAAACAGTACAACCACAAGTCTATAATGGGTACGACCTAGCTGAATAACTTGCAAGGGTTTAGTTCAGACATCACCGAGGGAAGTGGGTGCCAGGGTGTACTGGTTTACTCACAGTGAGGCACAGGGTGTACTGTACTCGCACGGCGCCAGAGGGGGCTTCTGACTGTGGTGGTGTAACCCTTCAGCAGTGAAACCTCAGCGTGGGTGGTGTCTAGCTAGATCGGAGTAAGGTAAAGGCTTTGTGATAAATTATCTGGGTCTCATGCCTAAGGAAGCATGTTGGCAAAAAGGATAGTTCATCTCTTGTGGTGAAAGTGTACAAACTCTGCAGAGTCAAAACTATTCGAATAGCCGTGCCCACGGTCATGGGCGGACATGGGAACTTAACTGGATATAGTTCTGTTTACAAAATGTTTGAAAACTGGGAATGGAAAAGTGGAAGGGCGAAGGGCTGCCCTGGTTTGGAATTGTCCTGGGCGTCGTCCCAGTGGTAAGTTAAGCGGCTATAACGCTGAAGAAATTGCTATATGGTGCAGATGCCATGTAACGGTGGATGGAATCTGAATCGATATTAATAATGCATTTCCTTGTACATTATGATTTGTTCCAAAATTGCTAAGTCATAGGACATTTTAATTAATTGTATTCAAAAGCACTCTGCGCAAAATAAAATAGCCCGAGCCTCTCCTTTGTTAAGCCATGCATACTATTTATTTGCATTCTGTGTATTGGCTCGCGAGCACGGGGTCGGAGTGCTCACGCTCGCTTTGCGACAAAATTCAGAATCAGGAAATCAAATCACCTCGCCTCAGCAACAAGATTGGACAAGCTGTCCAAGAAGATGAAGATGTCAAGGGCTAGGTCGCGAACCTCCAGTTGGCTGCCTGTGGGCAAGTCCTGAAGGTCCCACCTGTGTGCTTCATTCCGCTGCTGCAATTTATTGATTTCGGCCTAATCGGCCCATGAGTAAGTCTAATATTAAACTTTACGCTTCCGCATGATATGTATTTTGATATTCATTACTGTAACTGTGAGCACTATCTACTGATCCAGGGAATAGTGCAGTAATCACAGAGGAATCCGGATGTTAATATCTGGGTCCTTACAGGCATGGTATCAGAGCATATCGACTGCAGGTCGTGACCTAGTTAGCCTGGTCGTTAGTTCATAACTAGAAATACTTCTTTAAAAATACTAATTCCAAAAATATAAGTTATATTGCTCATTCTCATCTATCTTAGATGATTCCCCTTATCCATATGCTGCCCTAGCCATTTTACTTCTGAAGCTCTCTTACCCAAATTCAAAGTGATGAAAATCCAGTACTTCTCTTGTAAACTTTCTATGAAAACGCACTTAAGGCCAAGAGTCATGGTGCTTAACCTTGAAGCTTAGTATCAAAGATTGTGTTATTTTTGGAGAAAATAATAGGGTGAAAATTGGGAGAACAAAAAAAAATTTGGTGGAGCCTAACGGAAAGAATTAAGATGACTAAATGGATGAATTAAGTTATTCTTGGAGAAATAGGAAATATGAAAATAATTGCGGGAGTACAACATTGATAAATAACATAATTCTTGGGAGATATTTACAATAGTGTAATAATGGAATATGATCGATTGCTAGATAAATTGATAGAGTTTTGAGAAATTGGAGAGATGACAACAATTATCAAAGTATATGCTTGATTAATAACATTATTCCTGGAAGATGTTCATAATAATGAATTAATTCGGAGGTTGTCACTGAAGATTTAGGTGGTTACCCGAGGAGTAATTGTGATTTTGAATACAACCTTGGATTATTAGGAAGTCTTGATACACATGACACTGGTAGATTTAAAAGTAACAATGATGGATAATCATTAGAATTCAGAATTGAGGAGTAGATAGACAATAAAGATTCAGGTTGATCATTGGAGAAGCAAACTATGGATTTGGATCAATGACACCAGACTGGATTATTAGGAGGTCACGATATGAAAGACATTAGTGGATCCGAGATTTTGATTATACAGTCATAGTGAAAATATGATATTTAATCCACAACTATATGATTGAAAGTCAAGGATTTATGTGAGACTTAGATAACCATGACTAGATTAATGAAATGATGGATGATACAATAGGAAGAGCATGATTGGTGGATCAAATAAAATAAATAATCTCCTTCGCTGTTTGGAGTCTTAGATGGCAGTAATGCCATGAACAATTAATGAAGAAAGATAGCCTAAGTGCATTTTGCAAAAGTGGAAGTTAAATTATAAAGTCCATTGGATTCTAAGCCTTATGTACAAAAAAATCATATGGGAGTGAATTGATTCAGTGATGGATAGTTGAACGTTGGAAGATATTAGGATACAGAAAAAAAAGTGAGTGCAAAAAAAAAAAAAAAAAAAAAAAACCAATGAAACTACCCCCAAATACTTTCCACTTCTTTCTATTAATTACAAAAGGAAAATTTGGATCCTTTTCTCATACCCCTACTCCAAATATTAGGGATAGGAACGACGAAGATGATCATGAAGATAAGGTGGTCTCGTTTTAGACGGATTATGCATATGAACCCTGCACCCTCCTATGTGTGCTCCCCGAGTAGACGTTGTATTGTTGCAAGATTCTATTTGGCCCTGTGCACTGCCTCTTGCCCTCGGGCGTCCTATTTCGCAGTCACAGGAAAAGCTTGCTTTTAAAATTTGTGTGGTTCTGTAACACCCCAGCTTCTGGGGTATTTTCCTTTAAAGTTAAATGGGTTAGAACATCTTATCTCCGCGATTTAATCCTCATCTCATGCTATTCCCTCTCACCTTTTCTGAAAACCCCATCGGATCCAAAGGAACGAAATAACAAGTAACCCCAAAACCAATGCAATCAAGAAGAAGTGAAGACTCTGCGACCTTCCAATATTTTAAGGAGAACAACATCACTGTGAAGAAGACCACCCGCCAATCTCGTGACGACCAAGACAGCTAGAGTACAATGGATGATTAATGACAATCGTCATTTATTTAAGGGGGGTAGCACTACGAGATATAATGTTGGCAAAATCAAAGAGCAAGCACCCTGAAGACGACGACCTCTCCAAAAGGATAAAGATCTCCTCCCTTCTGCCTCCTTTAAGTGCAGGTCCTCTCCCCTTCTGTCTACCCCTACGGCACAGACCATTGCCACCCACCTATTAGTAAGAAAATTCTACAACCATATGTCCAATAGACGATGCAACTACTCCATTCCACGACGACATGAAGACAACAACGTCAAAAAGCAAGTAATTGGAAGTCCACGACTTATCCAGAAGAACAAGGTGTCTCTCTTCCCTTTTGACTTCTCCAAGTGTTAACCCCTAATGTGCAGATCTTCATCTCTCCGTGGAGCTAAAGAGCTATACGTTGAGCAACATCAGAAACCCATTGCTAGCCAATACAACCCCACCTCCTTTCTTTCTATTCTACCGGAATCTCGGGGTCGAGATTCATTTAAGGGGGGTAGGTTTGTAACATCCTGAAATTTCAAGTGTTCAAAAATATGGAGGTTTTAAAAATTTTCCTACATTTTGCTGGCATTCAAATTTCTTCTGAATGTTTATTTTGAAAATTTTGAGCTTTGTGGCATGCAAGTTAATAATCAGGAATAATCCCAAGTGCAAATAATGAACAAGTAAATTTTATAAATCCGGTTACAACCAGATCAAGCCAAAAAGTCCAATTTAAATTTAATTCAAAAATTCGTGGAGGACAATAAAATAGTAAAATGCAACCAAGATTGGAATTAAAAGTTCAAAAATTTCAATCAATAACCTTAAGCCTAAAATAGAATTTAAATTAAAGATTCAAATTTTAGAATCTTGCAAAGCTCTGCCCAGCTGAACCATTCATCCTATTTGCACTTCTATTTTTCTTCACTTACATCCCACTACTAGTACCAGCCACAATGCCATTTATTTAGTCCCCGCTGAATCATTCATCTCACTGCCTTTTTCACCTCACCACGCCACCTCTCCCATCCAGCATGACATCTCACTGCCTTTTTCACATCAACACGCCACCTCTCCATCCAGCTTGACCTCCTGGCCATTTATCCCTTGCGCAACTGAACACTCCTCACTTGCACCTTCTGCTTCTGCTCCCTATCATTTCTTATCCAGACTGAACAGGAGCAACCCATTGCCGCCATTTCTTCCTAAGTCCCAACCAAGAACACAACTCCTGTCCTTCTCTCCTTCCAATCACCACCAAAAATCACTAATCCCTCGATGCATGTCATACCATTGCCATCCTCATCACACAAGCAACCCATTCATACAAGTAGTTTTCGCATGCAAGGTTGTTTGAGCGATTTCGCAAGAGGGGGCGAGCTGCAGTCAGTGGCGGCTGAGCCAGCCGAGGAGCGCGCGCAGCACGGCGACGAGAGGGCGCGGCTCGGTGGAGCAACGGCAGGAGTGGAGCGCGGGTGCGGCGAGGTCCATGCGATGGTGAGGCGGCTCGGCGACAACGCGGCGCTGTCTGGAGTCGAGCAGCTGGCGGCACGGCGTCAAGCGGCAAGGAAGGCTCCGGCAGGTGGCCGGCAGCGGCTGCCGGAGTTGGTGCGGTTGGAGGAGTAGGCGCGGCCGAGGAGCGCGCCGCACGACGCCGACCGACGAACCGAGAAGCAGCCAGGCGGAGCACGGCGGCACTGGGGTGAGGCGTCGCTCGGCGGAGCTGCGACGGCGCGGAGGAGCAGCCGGCAGCCGGATCTGGGCCCGGAAGCCATGCCTGGCGGGGCTACGCGGAGGCGAGGCGGCGGCTGGTGCGGCGCAGTGGAGCGTCACCGAGGCGGAGGCAGCCGGGGGAGGGGGGTGAAGGCGGCGAAGCGGCGGCTGGGCCCGGCACGGCGAGAGGAGAAGAGAGAAATGGAGGAGAGGTAAAGAAGTGAGGAAGAGAAATGGGGAAGGAGGAGAAGAAGCCAGGGCTGTCGGTGGGAAACCGAAAAGGGAGGAGGGAGAGTAAAAAGAGAAGAAAGGAAAAGAAAAGAAAAATCTGAGGTGGGTCCCACTGTCATATTTTATTTAGTTTTCGGATTTATTCAAACTGAGAACTTTAAAAAGGCATATCTTATTTATTTTTTTTAACTCCAAATTGATTGAAACAAATTTCTAAATTTATCTAAATTCAACCTCTATCAAATGGAACTAAAACCATGAATTTTAGAGCTTAATTGAATTTTGGTGATATTTAATGTGGTTTGCATAAATGAATTAAGGGACTAAATATTAATTTAGGGCAATAATAAATGAGAGGATTTAAGATTTAAATTTTTATTAGTTCATATATGATTAATTAATATGGTTTGAGCAATTATCTAAAAAGCTAATTACTATTTCAAAGCAATAGTAAAGAAATATGACTTGGGTTAAATATTTAAACTTAATAAAGGTTACCCATAATTAAAATTAGGGTATATGCACAAAATTTAAAATGCTACCATTAAATCAATCCTAATGGTAGTTTTTGCTAATTAGCCATTATTGAAAATATAGCCTTGTAAAACCAGCCTCGCTAGATAAATAGATTTTAATTAAAGCTAATAACAACTAAAGTGTAGAAACTTTCTATATATATATATCTAAATAAAAGGTTAGAGAGATGCGGATGGCATGCATGTAGCCCACTAGTAAATATAACAGTACGATCCTTGTGTTCGCGGTATACCCTAATAAAAATACATACATGTAACCCTATCATTAGAATACTGCCAATCATGAAATCTTAAATGGTAGCCTTAATTAATAATGGTAGCAAATACCATCATGCATGGTAGGCTCGAGTTATAAAAGGATAAAATATCAGTAGCAGTAGCACTTTAGAGAGCACGCAAATTAAAATGACATAATAATATACATGTGCTAAAATATAATAGCCCTAAGTCATCAAGTATCAAAAATAATCTCACAAGCATGTAAATACTCTAAAATAAACATTTAAACAATAACACGGGTAATTAGGGTCGCATAAAATACTGCATCCCAAGCTCTGCCCCGATAGCCAAGTTTAAACTAGAATTTGAAGTGAAGCTAAGCCTAATAGCAGCTAGAGTATGAGCAAGCTAATAATAGTGCCATTAATTAAATTTTAACATTAGCTTTAGTACATAATAGTATTGAGCATAATTGCATATATGATAAGTTAGGATCCATAGGAGTGGAACCTAATACAACTTAAATCTAGTCTAGCTATGAATGAAGATGCATAAAATATGATAGCGGGATTATTAGAGATTAAATTTCAATTAATTACCATATATGAATAAATATTGAGCCTTTGCTATTTATCTTAATCTAATTAATAAGTAAAGGCATATATCAGAGATTATTCTAAAACTTAATAAAGGTATCCAAGTGTTATAATACCTTTGACTAAAAGATTTATAGAATAAGTGCAGATCTCATCCATCAGTCCAGTTTGCATTCACCATAACCTAAGCTGCAAGGAATATCTACCCAGCTAGGCTCATACATAGATGCATAGGTCTACCCTAACTCATGGAACTTCCTTGATAAATAACAAAATAATAAAAAGAGAATATTTATAAAAAGATCAAGTCATCGCCTCCCACCATCGGCCTTGCCTCAAACCACACGAATCACCCATTAACTCAAAGTAAAACTAAATTAAGTTTATTCGGATTTGTTTGGATCTTTTGAGTTATTTGCTTTTATTTGGATTCAGCTGTTTATCGCGTAATTAGAAATTGGAATTCGTGAAGACCCATTTGATCAAGTGAGGTCAGGCTCGAAGTGAAGATAAACGCCAACTCAAGAAAAAGCATCGTGTGAGCCCAAGACCGCGGTAAACCGCGCCAGGCGAGTCAATACTTTGATCATGTTGAACCTACGTTTTCTGCAAATTACTTTGCTTTAAATTATCAAATTGCATGCGGTTATTTATATGCAAATACATGTTAATTTAAGATTCTAGTTAAATGCCTATTGTCTAACTTGGTTAATATTGCCCCTCCTTTGAAATATTTGAACATGTGAACCTTGTCGCCCTAGCACAAATTATAATAGTAACCTTTGGAAAATAAGTCCTTAAATATATGCCATGCTTAGTATTGTTTAGGTACTCATGGGCGCGAGAGCGCCCAAGCATCACTTTTAATCCTGAGAAAAATTTGTTGAGCAGTCATGGTGGGAATGACTGGTATCCTTTGATATGGTTATTTTATGCTCTCAAAAATCCCAACTTGCTTAAATATCTGAGCGGATGGTTTGGGGGCTGGTATGTGGTGCGGTGGGAGCACAAATTATGGAGTGTGGTAGAACCGCTCAGATAATACTAAGGACTGAATCTTGTGATGACCTCCTGATGTAAAACAGTACAACCACAAGTCTATAATGGGTACGACCTAGCTGAATAACTTGCAAGGGTTTAGTTCAGACATCACCGAGGGAAGTGGGTGCCAGGGTGTACTGGTTTACTCACAGTGAGGCACAGGGTGTACTGTACTCGCACGGCGCCAGAGGGGGCTTCTGACTGTGGTGGTGTAACCCTTCAGCAGTGAAACCTCAGCGTGGGTGGTGTCTAGCTAGATCGGAGTAAGGTAAAGGCTTTGTGATAAATTATCTGGGTCTCATGCCTAAGGAAGCATGTTGGCAAAAAGGATAGTTCATCTCTTGTGGTGAAAGTGTACAAACTCTGCAGAGTCAAAACTATTCGAATAGCCGTGCCCACGGTCATGGGCGGACATGGGAACTTAACTGGATATAGTTCTGTTTACAAAATGTTTGAAAACTGGGAATGGAAAAGTGGAAGGGCGAAGGGCTGCCCTGGTTTGGAATTGTCCTGGGCGTCGTCCCAGTGGTAAGTTAAGCGGCTATAACGCTGAAGAAATTGCTATATGGTGCAGATGCCATGTAACGGTGGATGGAATCTGAATCGATATTAATAATGCATTTCCTTGTACATTATGATTTGTTCCAAAATTGCTAAGTCATAGGACATTTTAATTAATTGTATTCAAAAGCACTCTGCGCAAAATAAAATAGCCCGAGCCTCTCCTTTGTTAAGCCATGCATACTATTTATTTGCATTCTGTGTATTGGCTCGCGAGCACGGGGTCGGAGTGCTCACGCTCGCTTTGCGACAAAATTCAGAATCAGGAAATCAAATCACCTCGCCTCAGCAACAAGATTGGACAAGCTGTCCAAGAAGATGAAGATGTCAAGGGCTAGGTCGCGAACCTCCAGTTGGCTGCCTGTGGGCAAGTCCTGAAGGTCCCACCTGTGTGCTTCATTCCGCTGCTGCAATTTATTGATTTCGGCCTAATCGGCCCATGAGTAAGTCTAATATTAAACTTTACGCTTCCGCATGATATGTATTTTGATATTCATTACTGTAACTGTGAGCACTATCTACTGATCCAGGGAATAGTGCAGTAATCACAGAGGAATCCGGATGTTAATATCTGGGTCCTTACACATGTGTTGTAATCTGACTGAGCAAAGCTGCGCCGTTTTGTCATATCACTGCGTAAAGCTGGCATGTGTTGTCATCTCACCGAGTAAAGCTGAGCGCTTTTGTCATGTCTCTGGGCAAAGCAGCCCTCTTTTGTCCCGTCATTCGATATAAATAGCACGGTTGAGGTCCCATGAAGTTGTAGCCAGAAAACCCTGTAAATCGAACAAAGAAGTACCTTCTATTTCGTGGTGGAACATACCATGACGGAAGATGAGTACGTGGTCGTGCAGGTCCTGGAAGGGCCGAACGATGGCGGGCGCCGTTTCTTCCGATGTCCACGCTCCGGGGTACAAATTACTAATAGTACATTTTTTTATTGCTTATGGACCCTCCATGTTTACTGTCCTTTTTCGCAGATGGCGAAATGCGACTTCTCCCGCTGGATCGACCCTCCTCATGAACGGTATATTGACCGTTATGTGGGTACTTTATGGGACCGAATAATGGACTTGGAGTACCGAATGGAGACTCTCAATAAGGAGAACAATGAGCTCCGCCAACAGATGCAACGCGAGAGGGGAAACGTGGAGGTTGTCAACATAGGAAGCTCGTACGATCCGATATGTTGCTGTGCAAACCCAAGTTGCATATGTGCGTGCCACTACCACGATGGCCAACCCCGTCCGAGGCGTCCACTTCAGCAGTTCTCCATGTGGGTGCCACGAGGCTCATTTGGCATATAAGCAACCATGTGTATGGTTGTACCGTAGTATGTACGAGGGTCGATCGAAATAATGTGCAATGTTGTTAAGCATGTCATGAATTGATTGTCTTGTGCACAAGCCACAAAAGTATCTCATTTTAACAAACAACAAATACATGTACTAAATAAGTACATAACCAACAACATTACAGAAAAGTCATGTAACTACTGATCAGGACATGCATTGCATCGTCTAGCTGTGTGCCCCTCCTGACCGCATCGACCACAACGTGCACCCGGTGTTCCAGCTTATGATTCATCCATGTCATTCCTAATACGTCGGCTCTGTCGCCGACCCTTTCCACCCTTCAACATGTTAACATCCGGAACCCAGGTCCTCAATGCAATGTCCAAAGTGGCGAAGTTTCCCACCACCCTGAACCCTCGGAGCTCCCCACACCAAGCTTGCAGTACCCTCCCCTTAAAGAAGAACTCGGACATGAAGTTCGAAGGATCCATACCCACGGTCCCGCATGCAGCGAGGACATGAGAGCATGGTTTGTGTAACAACTTAAGCTTGTTGCACGTGCAGCTAGGTTCATTTCCATGATCTGCAAGACATACCTCGTGGGTAACAAGTGAATGAGCCGTCCCAAATCCGGCTCTATCACGGAGTATCACCTCAAAACGATGCTCCCTGTTGCCCATGACCTGCACTGTGTGCAACTGACCCTTTTGTGCCTTCATCTCCATGTAAGCAGTAATTTTTGCCGAATACAGAGCTCCGGGATTGGCCGCATGAAGTGTGGCACTCGCGTGCCTCTCTCTGAAGTACCGGATTGTGCTATGAAGAACATCTTCCACGATGGCGACAAGGGGCTGAGAACGGAGACCCCTTAGAACCCAATTGTACACCTCGGCAAGGTTAGTTGTCATTATTCCGTACCTTGCGCCATCCGTGTCATGCAACAGCGACCACTTCTCCAACGGTTCCCCCTCGATCCACTGCGCGAAGCACCTGATGTTTCGTGAGCTCCTTCTTCTTGGACCACTTGGGTTAGGCGCATCGATTGGCGGCAAGCATTGTGGTTGTGCCGCCCCAGGAGTGACCGGCTCCTTGCTCCTCTCTTCGACGTTCTTCCTAGTGTGCTCATCCAATAACCTCCACAAAGCATCAAATTTCCTCTGTTGGTTCTGCCTAACCAGCCTCTTGAATAGCTTCATCAAAGATTGTTTGGGGAATTGCTTGAAAAAGTTTGCCGCTAAGTGACGACTGCACCACCGGTTCCTCATGTCCGGCCAAGGAAAGGGCTCCTCGGGGTCTTCTTGAAGTTTTCTTATTGCCTTGATAATACCGGCGTGGCGATCATGGATTACGCACACACCAGGCCGAGTGGTTACAACCCCAGCCCTCACATGTCTGAGAAACCACAGCCAGCTCTCGTAATTCTCACTCTCCACAAATGCAATGGCCAGCGGTAATATTTGATTGTTACCGTCAACGCCTATGGCCGTCAGGATCTGCCCCTTGTATTTGCCTGTCAAGAAGGTCCCGTCAATTGAGATCACTGACAGTATGTGTCTGAATGCTTCGATGCTAGCACCAAATGCAAACATTGCTCTCTGCAACACCGCATACCCTGGCGGACTAATGGACGGCTTCTCGTGGAGGGCGATGTACGTGCCCGGGTTCCTTTCCTGCAGGACATTGAGCATACGAGGAAGGTTGTCGTACGCCGCCTCGAAAGTGCCAAAACGTTTTTCCAACGCTTTCTGCTTGGCCCGCCACGCCTTCGCGTAGCTAATCTTATACTTGAATTTATTCTCAATAGCTACCACAATATGCGTGGCTGCCATGTCCTTCTTCTGCACTATCTCCCCATACATGACATTGGCAATAAATCCGGACGTCAGGTTACGATGTCTGGACAAGACAGTGTTTAGAATGCAGGAGTGCGGCTCAACCTTGGACACAATCCAATGAGTCTCATACTTAGGTTTACGGGCGTGCACCCGCCAAGGGCAACCAGTCTGCTCGCACGTCACAGTGTACTGCTCCTGGCTTGATTTGACGACGCGAAATGTCCGCTGCATTGAAAGGGCCCAAAGCTTGATGGCATCCTGCAGCGCTTCCTTGTCAGCAAACATAGCATGCAACCGAACCTCTGTCTCATGGTACTCCCATTGTGATTCATGCTCATCATGTGCGGAAAGACCCTCCGCATTAAACCGGTTCCATTCCTGGGGGATAGAAACTTCATCCTCATCGGAACTGTCCTCGTCGTCGTCCTCTACAGCTTCCTCTTCATCCCATGCCCTCTCGTCATCAGAGTCCATCTGCTGCACAATGTACTCATTATACTCTCCTTCATCGGCTTGCCCAGTTGGCTCTCTATGGCTTAACGGTTGTAACTCTCCTTCATGTACCGCATCGGCTTCATGACGAGCAACTTCATCATGTCCGCCAACATGCGGCCCGCCCGAGCTGCTAGCACCTCCCACAACAACGGCTGTTGCACGAGCTTCCTCAGCTGCTTGTACTGAGCACGGTTGCACAAGCAGCACACACTCGTATCCACGACGCCGGCACCCTAGCACAAAGCCCTTCCATGTGGCAGAGCGCACCAATGTCTTCAACTCCCATCTGATGTCCGTGGGAGACCGCCTCCAAAGCCCTTGCACGACGACGCTGTACACCTCGGGGTTCAACGAAAAACTCCGGGTCAGCCAAAGCTGCACATCTCCCATTCGAGCATTCTCGTCATCCGGAAGTACGAGAGTGACTTGCGGAAAATCGCTCAAATCCACACCATTCGGAACTTCACGAATGGTTCCAGCTCCGTAATACACTCTCAATGTAGTGGACATTGATGATGTCGGCATGCATATATATTTCAATTTTGCGACATGTCAAATAATATCGCACAATACTAAACTTCCTATACCATACTACAAATTGCATACCAAACATTTTCTACAATAATATTTCTATACTAACACGGTACTAATTATTCTACATCTATAATTTTTATTAACACCAACATTTCATATAAATAATAATGCAAATACAACATAATCCAAAAAAAATACCTGGATCCAAATTGATGGAATAACTTCTACTCCTCCTTCCTCCCTCACCTCCTCCTCTCCTCTTCTTCTTCCCCTCCTCCTCTCCTTCTCCTCTTCTTCCCCTCCTTCCTTTCCTCTCCTTTTCCTCTTCTTCCCCTCCTTCCTCTCTTCTCCCCCTTGTTTCTTTTCCTTCTTCCTCTTCTCTGTGCGCTGAATGTGTTTGCTCAATGAGTGAAAAAGGTGGTTGGTAGTGGGAGCCGGCTGGTAGGCCGCCTTAACCCCCCCTGTGTCGCCCTAGCGTTGGGCGACTGCAATGCAGTCGCCCAACCGTACAGCGACTTATATTAAGTCGCCCAACGTACAGGCGACAGCGCTGATTCGCCCAACAGTTCGCAGATTCCTTAAATATCGCTTTTCGGGTGGGCGAAATTCTCGAGTCGCTTCCCCATTGGGCTACTCGAGGCTATTTTTGTAAAAAATGAAACCGCGGGTATATTTCTGTATTTCCGAATAAAAAAAGGTTATCCGTACAAAAATTTCACTGTTGCTCTGGCGATGGTGTCGTCCTCGCCATAGGTAAGCTTATTGCTTTAATTCTCACTCTTATCTCTGCCTAAGCAATCAATTCCAAGGTCTTGTAATGGTCTGTGCATGAGTGTTTTGTGATGATTGTGTAGTTGGGATGATGGATGTGCTTGGCAAAGCTTTTGTCTGATCCAGCATGCAATGTTTAGGTGCTCTAAAATCTGATTGAAACAATGATAGGAGCAAGAACAAGAAATTGTAGTATGCCACATGCTTAAGTCAATGAAATATTACCAATGCATGAATTGCAAGCATTAACACACCGCGTCCACAAGCTGGGCCGACAGCCGCGCACTAGGCGAGTGAGCAAAGGTGGGGACACGGCTAAGCTGACGGCCCGCTAAGTGTGTAGGCGGGCGGGCAGAATGAGGTGTCCACGGTTGCTAAAATAAACTGATTTATAACTGAAATTGTATTATAGTTGGTTAAAATTATACTGAAATTGTAACTAAATTTTAAAAAATAAAAAAATAAAAAACATGTTATCTCATCACGGATAATGCAAACGAATACCGGAAAAAGAACCGATAAAAAATTTTAAAAAAAGTTTAAAAGACAAAATTTATGAATATAAATAATAAAAAATAAATTAGAAGTCAGAACTTAAGCCGCAATGAAGAGGAACTGAGTAGACGGGCACTGCCCGAGAGAGATCACAGAAGTGATGCCCCTCATCGATGTCGTCGTATACACTAAAGTCACTGACTCGATCATTCCATCTTCCGCGTAAGTACGCGTGTGTGATTCAGTTTGAAATGAATTCCTACAGCATGCAACAGGTTTGTTGTTAAGAGCTTGTAGCCTTGATTCTTCAATTTATTGCCAGTTTCTGCTGGCCAATCACTCTGCATTATACTTTTTTTTTATTTTTTTTTAGATAAGGAAGACTTTATTAAATCCCAAGTTCGTTACATCGAGTTGATACACGTTCTTGGAACAAACTTCCAGCCTCTGCCTAAAAAGGCACACAGCTTATGAGTAAGGAAAAACTGAGCAAAATCTAGTGACATTCAATCCTAAGACTAGATCGCCACCCATATGCCCGGGTAAAGAAATCCTTCGCCAACTGCTCCAACTGTCGCGATGCCACCACAACCGTATCCTGTAATTCCGGTCTTTGCAGGATAGCCCACGAACGGAGACGGTGAGAAACTGCATAAATAACCTGCAAAGGAGAATAAGAGTTGTTCTTTTCAAAAACAATATCATTCCTGTACAACCATATAGACCAACATATTGCTGCTGCCCCAAGCAGTACTAATGATTTCAAATGATTAGTTATACCATTTAACCAGCTACCAAACATATGTGCTACACTTAGAGGTTTTGTGAGTTTGAGCGCCACTTGAGAGAAAACCCAAACAGATCGCGCAAATCGGCAATCAAAAAACAAGTGCTGAATTGTCTCATCATTATGACAAAAACAACATGACTTGCTCCCTTGCCAATTACGCTTGAGGAGATTGTCTTTTGTTAGAACCACGCCCCTCCTAAGGTACCATAAAAAGATCTTCAACTTAAGCGGCGCTTTCAGTTTCCAAAGGCGTTTATTCAAATTAGGGACAGGAGTTTGAATCATCGCTCTATAAAGGGAATTCACCGAGAACTTCCCATTTGGGTGTAAAGACCAGCGAAATTCATCCTGACCTTGTGACAGCTGAAAATTGGATAAGCGTGCTAATAAGTTAGTCCATTCCACCAGCTTTGGTCCAATTAAATCACGACGCCAAGAAAAAATAGGTGGAGAAGAGCGCAAAGCTTCTGAAATTGTGACAAATTTTGGTCTAACAATGTTGTATAAACCAGGATATTGGTTCATCAAACTATCATTGCCTAACCATTTGTCTTCCCAAAATCTGACTTGTGAGCCATCATGAATGATAAAAGATCCATAACGGAGGAAAATCCTTTTTGCCTTTAACAGACTAGCCCAAAAATGTGAATCGCTTTGTGTACGTTCGACTTGCACTAAGGGTTTAGATCCCAAGTATTTATTTCTCAACAGTTGTTGCCAAGTACCATCCGTCGTTAAAAGCTTAAAAAGCCATTTACTCAACAACGCTAAGTTCTTGAGATGTAAGTCAGCTATTCCTAAACCACCCTGTTCTTTTGGCTGGCATAGAATATTCCACTTCACAAGTCGATATTTTCTCTTATACTCATCACCTTGCCAGTAAAATCTGGATCTGAAATAATCTAATTTCTTTAGAACGCCTTTTGGAATCGCAAAAAAAGACATCATATACATTGTAAGGCTACTCAAGACGGAATTTATCAACGTCAATCGACCCCCAATTGATAGATGTTTGCTCTTCCAACTGCTAAGTTTTTTCTCAAAACGTTCCTCTACCATTCTCCAGTCGGCATTTCTCAATTTTCTATAGTGGATCGGAATACCGAGATACCTAATTGGAAACTCTCCGGATTGGCACCCAAAAAGGTCCACATAATCCTGTCTAGCGTCTGCAGCATCTCCGAAACAGAAGATTTCACTTTTGTGAAAGTTAATCTTCAGCCCAGATAGTTGCTCAAAAGCGCATAACAAGAGTTTCAGATTTTTCGCCTTTTCAACATCATGATCCAAAAATAACACCGTATCGTCTGCATATTGAAGAATAGACAAACTTCCCTCTACTAGATGGGGTATAATGCCGTCAAACTGGCTCCCCTCAATAGCCCTTCTAATAAGGATGGCGAGCATGTCCGCAACAATGTTAAATAAAATTGGCGATAAAGGATCACCCTGACGAAGTCCCTTCCTAGTCTGGAAAAAATGACCAATTTCACCATTGACATTAACAGCCACACTGCCCCCTTGGATGAAGGATTGAATCCAAGTTATCCACTTGGATGAAAATCCCTTCATGCGTAAGGTTTGTAATAGGAAAGGCCATTTAACTTTATCATACGCCTTCTCAAAATCAAGCTTCAAAATTACCCCATTCAACTTCTTGCGATGTAACTCATGTACCGTTTTATGCAGTATGACGACACCTTCCAGGATATTTCGTCCACGCATAAAAGCCGTTTGAGTTGGGCTAATGACTCTATCAGTAATTAGATTAATTCTCATTATGGCCACTTTAGTGAAGATCTTAAAACTCACATTAAGTAAACATATGGGCCTGTACTGCTGAATAACATTAGCCTCCTGGACTTTTGGTAATAAAGTAATCACCCCAAAGTTCAAACTAAAGATAGGCAGCTCACCTGCGTGGAACTCATAGAACATGCGCATCAGGTCGCCTTTTATGGTTTCCCAAAATTTCTGATAAAATTCAGCAGGAAAGCCATCCGGACCTGACGCTTTGTTATGTTCCATAGAGAAAACCGCATTTCTAACCTCTTCCTCAGTAAACGGAGCGATCAAAATATTATTTTCAGAATCAGTGACCTGATTAATATCCTCTAGCCGATCAGCGACTAGATTAAAGGAACTCTCTTCAGGTTCACTAAACAGGTCTTTATAGAAATGTGTAATGTATTCTTTGAGATTTGACTGTCCCTCAATTTTTCCATTAACATCATCGAGAGAAAAAATCTTTTTTCTCCTATGTTTACCATTTGCAATCATATGGAAATACTTAGTGTTGTTATCTCCATATAAAATATCTGTGACTTTAGCCCGCTGATAATATTTTATTTCCTCCTCCCTCATTAATTTGGTAAGAGCATCCCGAGACTGAGCTAAAAGGGTGCGCTCAGCCTCATGCAGATCCCTTACCTCAGCGAGTGTGTCAAGATCTGTGACAGTAGCCTGCAGATCAGCCTTCTGCTGCTTATAGCTTCCACTAATATTGGATGCCCAGCCACGCAGATGCCGTCGCAAGGCACTAAGTTTATTATTCCACCTTCGAACTGAATTATTTCCGTTCACCGGCTTATTCCATACCTCCAGGACTCGGTCCTGAAAATCCTCATGCGTGAACCAACTCAACTCAAATCTAAAAAGTTTTGCTCCTCCCGAATACGCAGGTTGCCCCGTGTCCAGGAGTAGCGGTGTATGATCAGATACCCCTCTATCTAAAGCCCGAATCGACACTAGCGGATATTTGAATTCCCATTCTGTGGACATGAGAACACGATCCAATTTTTCAAAAGTCGGATTAGGTAAGGAATTCGCCCAAGTGAACTGACGACCAGTCATCACAATTTCCCTTAAATCAAAGCTGTCAATCACAACATTAAATAGGAACGGCCACCGATCATTAAACCTTGAATTGTTCTTCTCTTTACTATGTCTCATAATATTGAAATCACCTCCAATGAGGGTAGGCAAAAGATTTTGTTGACAAGCACGAACTAATTCAGCCAAGAAATTTGATTTAAAATCATCTTGAGCTGGACCATACACTGCCATCAAAATCCATTGAAACTTATCCATTTTGTTAACCAAATGAAACTGGATGAAAAATTCGCCTTCAATTATATCCGATATGTCTAAGGCATTAGCATTAATCCCAAGGAGAATGCCACCAGACCGACCTTTCGGAGGAAGACAATGCCAAATAAAATCGGTCCCTCCGGATAGTCGTGCCAAGTTCGATGTTGACATATCTTGATTTCCTGATTCCATGATAGCTATGAAATCTAGCTTGTGATCTAATGCTGCGTCAGCAATGTATTTATATTTAGCCAAGTCTGAAAGACCTCTGCTATTCCAAAAGAAACCTTTCATTTGATAACTTTTATTTTTTTCCTTTTATCCTTCCTACTCTTTGATTTTCGAGGAGAGATCTTAAGATCACAAATCCTTGTATCCAAATCTCCCTCATCAAAGCCCACCTCTGAAACCTCGTGGATTAATTGTGAGAGTAAATCGCTCGAAGGGTCAGCGACATCATCATCACAATTATCCACCTGAAAAGCTATGTGATTCTTACTTTTATCATTTTGTACCTTTTGTAATTTTCTACGATCAATCTCAATACGTTTGAGCGCATTAATGGACATAAGAACACTATCATCACAACCATTACCTAGTTTAAAACCGATGCTTTGTAAGTTTTTAGCACACAAATCAGAAGGCATACCAACAAAAGAAATCGGAGAGGTCGAAGAAGGATTACCAGTCATTTGTAACTGCGTGGCGGAAGACGAGTGCGGCATGCCACTATGAGAGGCCACCGTCTTGTTATCCCTAGGTGAGTCCAAGTTCCGCAGCGCAGTTCGCTTCTTTGCCTTGGCCATCATATGCTCATCCGCTGCAATGATCCCATTAACTCTAGAATTAGAACGTAAGCTGCGACGAATACCATCCACAGCATGAAAATTCTCAGTCAAAGGATCGGCTATTTTGGAGCTTGAAGTTTTACCAGATTTTCCGCCTTCTTGCGTTAGAATATCTGGTGCAGCTATGTCATTCACCCCCTCATCAAATGCAGACACCCTTGGCATCAACATAGCACCAGCCGCACACATGTCGGCATGCTGGACACCTTCCTGTTGTCGGTCAGCAAACTTCCCCTCACATTCCACTACTGCAAGGGCACCAGCTGAGCACAAAAAAGGGGAAAAAGAAGAGATTTCAGCAGGAAAGGAAGAATCACAATCCGCAAATGAAATCGAAAACGCATTAGGCGATGAGTTAGGCGATGAGCTAGTACCTTTACCCTGATTATCCACATTGCTTTTAAGCAACGCAACATCAGAGACGGTCTTGTTATTGGAATCCCCAAGTACAGACACCGGTATCTCTCCAATCAACACAGAGGCAGGCGAAGGCGGGTCTTCCCCAATTTCAGATTGGAGCTCAGCCAAACAACCAAAAGAGTTAGCATATAATGCTTCCTCAGTTGCAGCATTAACCTTCTCCACAGACCGAACAGGAGTAGACACGGGTACACCCTCCACTAACCGAACAGGAGTAGACACCGGCACACCCGCACTGAGCTGCATTGGGGTCGGCCCACCATCAACAACCGCCGTATTCGAGGGTGAGGAGCCGGAATCATTTGCTTGCTTCTGTTTTTTCGACATAAGATTTCCACCATGTCCATCTGCTGAATTGTCACCCGCTCCATCCCCATCATGATTCATGGAATCCTCCATTCCTTGAACAGGGACAGCGGGAATAAACTTATCGCTCTCCAAGGTGAAAGTAATGTCGTACCCAAACAACCCGAAAACAGTATCGGGCTTCACAGGTAGCAACGCTCTGTCCATCATACCAACCTTAATTCGAATCACTCCCAATTTCCTGTACGTAAACATATCCACTTCAATTGTCTTGCCAATAGCCGTTCCCAATGCCCAGAAACCCAAATAATGTCTCCATGTATGCGGCACCCCCGAGACATGCACCCATACCTCATCAAGTTGGTAAGCAGGGACCACATCACCATTCGTCTGCCATGCCGACACCAATAAAGTCACCCCGTGATTCTTCAACTTGAACTCGATATCAGACATTCTCTGCAATTCATCTTCAGAAGGGAATACAACTAAAAAAGAATCATCCTCATGTGGTAAAGCCTCCCAATTCCAATCAGTCCGAGAAAGCCTAGCCAACTCATCATGTACCACTCCAGCAGGAAGGGATCCACCCGAGATTGTCACCAACGCTGTGGGCGACAATACCTGATCATCTTGCTTCAGGTCAAAATCAGGCATACCATAAAAACATAAACCGTTCTTAGCATAACCATACATATGAGTACTCGGTTTAGGCAACTTGAGAATCGGGCATCTGATAGGCAAATGATTGTTTTTCTTATTGCAAATGAAACAATCAAGTTTCACCTTGCATACCTCCGACAAATGCCCGTTCATCTTGCATCTGAAGCAGTGAGGCGGCCTCGGTTTCTTAGCATTGAGCGCACCCCCCTCAACAGGAACAGCATGCTGAAGATCATCGCCCACCCCAGTAGTAACATCATACTGACGCGGCTGAGAAACTTCTTCAGATTGCTTTGACTGATACCTCTGTGTCGACCCGTAGCTGCCATGACCGGAACCACGAGCAGGACCAAACGGCCTCCCAGGTTGATGACGACCCCCTGCCGCCCGACTGGGATAGGGCGGCGGACGAACTTGCGGCTGCCCATATCCATCCTGCTGGAATCCCCCATTGCCCTGCGCGAAGCCCTGACCAGGCATCGCCGGAGCAAAACCACGCGGGGGCGGTCCGCCACTGCGAGGAGGAGGACCCCGCAGAAAAGCACCATTCCCGCGAGACGGAAGGCCATGTCCTCGAGGCGGCGGCACATGGTTCCGCGTCTGGGATCTATTCACCGGCGGGCGGGAGGCCATCTCCGCGTAAGAAGGCCGCACTCCGGAGCGATGGGGAGACCGCGAGAAAGGATGAGTATTCGGGAGACACACACGACGGCAACCCAGAGCACCAGTCCTGGGACCAATGCGAGGTGCGTAAACCCTAGCCGAAGCATAAAACTTAGCCCGTTCGACGAGCCCAACATTCAACCGGTCGGTCCCAAACGCCCGCTCCAGCTGGTGGGCTCGCATAGCAGTCTCGGTCCGGCCCGTCTCCACCCGATCGGACTTTGACGCAAAATCCGCAGGCAAAAACGCAGCCAACGTGGGTTTAGGAGTAAATCGCGCTTTCGGCAGGGGCCCCTTCCAGGGACGAACAGCACAACGACGGAGCGGAAAAACGCATGAAGAATTCTCGCGATGCGCTACCACTTGATCCGCGAACGAATGATTACCCGCCCGTGAAAAAATCGGCCGGGAAGATTCACCAATCTTGCCAACAAAGGAACGATTACGAACCTGTGGTGAAGAGGATAGAATTGGATCCGAGCAGCATAGCGTACTGGCAATGTTTTTCTCCGCACGAGAAGATGACTCCTCGACGGATTCAAGATCGTCGGAGCCAACGATCTTCCCAACCTCCAGCGGAGAAAGCCCACGGCCCTCAGCGCAGGAGTCGACATCCGGCGGATCACCAGCAGCATCGCTATTGTCGCCAGAGACCTCGCCACTCTCCATACCAGCATTATACTTGTATATACCCTTCTGAGTTCTGACCTATTTACTAACCTGATTGAATGTTTTTCTTTTGTACATATCGTGCTGTACTCGACTTATTTTGGTTCAGTCGCTGTGTTCCGTACATATGTGATATATATCATCTCAGGTACATGAGCTGCACCTTATTCACATGAATTTAACAATAAATCAATTGGACATTTAGAGCATATAATCAATTGGAGGTTTAGAGCATGTAATGCAATACGATATTTTTTTTCCATAGTAACGCACGGACATTTAGCTAGTCGTACAAAAAAAGTAAATACGAAAGCTGTTTTACATCATGCATATATAGTGGTGAAGGGTTCAGGATTCCAGTACGGATAAACCAGAAGTGTGGTCGACCTTGGTTCCTAGCAAACGGGACCGGTACAAAATGGCTGGAATCTAGAAACCCGTTGAGGTGTAAGTTGTCACCATAAACCGAACTATCCAAGATACTGACCAATGACCTAGGTACGCTAAAGCCTAAACACCTACAGTCAGCTACTTGTAAGCAAAGCACCCTGCAAGGCTGTAACATCATCCTTGGGGCCTAAATATGGTGTTTATGACCTGCTTCAGGTTGCTGCAGGGCAAAATCTCAATATCAAGATTAAGCGGTTTGAGCACCTTCTCTGAAGCTTTGGGAACGACACATTTATTGTATCCCAACTTCGCAATAGCTATCACCCGCTTATCCATTCTTGGCACCTTAAATAGGAAGGAAAAAAAAAAGAAACATCACTACAATAGTCAAAACAAACCAGATAGCGGCTAAAACATAAGCTGAAAGACCGTCTAACTTCTCAAGATCAGGACAAGAAGCAATTAACAAAAAAAAGGAAAAAAATGCACATTTCCTCATAACATATTACTTCATGCTTTACCATGTATGAAATCCATATGTGAACAAGTACAAACCAGAGGTAGCAAAAGGTTAGCCACTATGACATGTATTTACAACATTGAGAACAAGGCTGTAATCCAGTAACTGGCTATTGGATACGTCGCTCTCAAACTCCAAGTGGAGCTGGATTAGCAACTCCTCTATCCTGAGTTATGAGTAACCCCTACTGAGCTGGGCTTCAAATTCTTCTTCAACAGCAATATATTGTTTAATAATATTATTTGAAAGCATAGACAAGGAAAAGTAAAACACCGTTTCACCCAGTTTCTAACTAAGTTCTTTTTTGGGGTCAGGGCAAACAATGTAGTGGTTGGAAACCATGGTCAGTGTCCCCATAGTTTCGTTCAAATGACCTGCTATTAGTTTGAGTTCTAATGCCCTACACTCCTTGCTAGTGATAGTATATTGGCTGGGGGCATAAAAATGGTCGGAGGTATAATTCCTAGTCACTGTTTAGACATCAAATATTAATAGCACAAAAGAGAGGAAATATAATTCCCTTAAAAAGCACAAAAGACATCTGGGTAGGCTTGGAAAAAAGCCTAGGTCAAACACGCACCTCAAATACCAATAAACAATATTCACAACCAATAAGTGGTAGCATGAAGCAGAAAGACACATATACTTACAGTTCTAAGTTCACCACCAAGGCCAACCTCTCCGATAAATGCAATATCATTTGGGATAGGAAATTCCAAGAAACTGAAGAAAAGGAGAAAAGGGGTTACTTAAAATGAATAAACAAAGATATGAAAATATAGACTAAAAAAGACCTCCCACCAGCATTTTATAGAGCAAAGAATGATAACATGACAATACAACCATATTCTGGGCTTCATTAAATTGCTGTGGTATTTGCCCAAGTTTATCCAGTATATTATAATTAGTCCATGTAACCACACCACAAAGAAAAATCTAGCAAATGGCTATATAAACCTAACATGAATACATGATGGCCATGGGCACAGAAGTATTTAAGGAGGGAGCTCTAGTACTTAAACTGTATCTTGTACCAGTTGTGATCTCCCTAAAATAAACCACAAAAGGTACTACCTGCTGCAAATTGAAGCTGCTATGGCCAGATCTCCTGCAGTCTCTGTCAACTTGAAGCCACTGACCACATTCAGAAAAATAGCCTGCAGTGCGAACAGAAAAATAGTACCAGAAGCAGAATATGGGAGCAAAACTAGCAAAAAAGAGCATCTAAAGGCCTACTTTATTGATACAATTGACCCAAAGCCTGGCACATTACGAAACGTATCAATAAAACTTGTCAGAGTTGGGCGGTTGGGCCTTTGCCATCCATGTCATAATATAACACATATGTTAGAGCCATGCCAGAATTTGTGTCACTGCCCCATACATGTCACGACACCAGTATATGGCTGGTGGAGCGTTGGTGCAAATTAGGGCTCTCAAAAGGCCACTGAAGCAACTAACAAGCCTACATGTGATCACAGCCTACTGATTGTCTCAGAATTAACACTGAAACTTCGCATGTAAAAAAGCTAGGCAAATAGAAGCTTGATGATCTTACATTGTCATGAAGTTTTAGACCTGCTTGCTTCGTAAGAACCTGCAGGATTAAGAAATAAGATTATTGTGCATTTTTCAGTATTTTTGTGCAGCTCTAACACCAAATAACAGGGTTAGTGAGCTAGAATAAACTTGCAACACTATCCATCCCACTGGATCTAGTCTTGCAATACTGCCTATCCTGCTGGATCTTATCCATAGATTTACTTAACACATACAATACATAGGCAATGCTTATGAGGGGCACAATGTTTATTGGTTGGAAGTATTTATGGGAACAATTTAACACGTACTGAGATTATCACATCAGCCCTGCTTGTTGGTATGCCAACTACTTGTCCATTGAGAGGAGAACCAGAGACACACAATGCCTGAAAACAGCAGAAATTGCATCTCACAGAAGATGTATCGTAGCTCTTAAACTGCAGTTATGAAGTACTAAAGAAAGTTGAATGTACATTCGAAGCGGTGCCAAAGGAAGTTTCACAAGGAAATTAAGTTTCCATGTGTCTCAACTCAGCTGCAATATCCACAGTGCACAGATGATACAAAGCAATGGTCATCACAAAGTCCAACATAGAGCAAAGTAACAAAAAAGTATGAACAAAGCTGCAATTCCCTGTCCTATTTCACATATTGCTACTAGTTCACCAAGTGGTGAGCCTAGTTGATTATGCAGTAATTCCTAAGGTTCCTCTACTCGAATTTGCATTCTATTAAAAAAATTCTTCACTGCAGGGGAAAATGGATGAACAACAAAATTCATTTTTAAAAATGTATGCTCAAGGCAATATGACACTAAGAGAACAAAAGAAACAATACGAAGTGTTGGAAGGAAAATAATTTAGCAGGCCCAAGAAGACACCAACAATCATAATATGTAGTACCTGAACTTCAATAGCAAAGGTCCTGGATCCATCCAAAATAACAGCTACAGCAAGCCCAGCTAGTATTTCAGAATCAGAGTCATGTTCAGTTAAGAACATCTCGCTAGGATTCAGAACAGATTGCAGACCATATTCTGACATTTCAAATACACCAAGCTGAAACCCCAAAAAAAGAAGCATAAGTGAATACACCTGCTTTAGGGTCAATTTGTGGTTGATGTGCTGTGCTGTGGAATCTAGCTAGTTACATGAATCTTTACTAATTCCAGTAATATGCTGTTATGGCTCCAAAAGATATGCTTTCAACAAAATGTTATACCCAAAATTAGAAAAAACGCTTTTGAAAAGCCATCACAACGCCAAATGAAGCCTTAGTAGCTTTCAAAAAACTAGTTTCAATATCTGATGAACAAAAGTAACATAAAATGTGAAGGAAAAAATAAAACATGCAGGCATCTTTTTGTGTGTGTCTTAGACGAACAGGTAGGCATCTTGAATGACAGCTTTTATGGCACAGCTGGTTTGCAAGGAAAAGAACTGTAGCAAATCACTGTAGGTGCTTGGTCCTGCAGCAGCCAATCTCATGCATTGCGATTTTGATTGGATAGTCCAAATTGTTGGAATGGCACAACACTATGCTCCTGTGCCAGAGGATGCCGTTCCTGTAAGGCGGTAACAACATATGTCCTTGCTAACAATGTCAGACTCTAAGATGAGTATTTTTTCTAGGAGGGGGATGAAGATGTCCATGAGCAAAAACGTGAAGGCAGGCAGCACATAAAATGGACAGTGAAGTGGAAGGGTGGTAGAGGAGCAATGCCAGCCTAGGAAGGGAGGCAGAGGTACGAAGGGCCGAGAAGAGGAAAGAGGGTAAATGGAGGGCTTTGGGAGGTAGAGGGCAAGGCAGCAGCCAGATTGGAAAGGGATGTGAAATAAGGATTCTTAGGATTTCATGTAAATGTTTAAAAATATTGAAGATGCAAGATAATCTATGGCCAAAAGCCTAAAACTATTATACTTTACTCCTGGCAACCTTCAATAATTTGCAATGTGATAGTCTAGTCTCACTAAAATATTTTAGTGTCATCATAGAAATAAAATCAATTTCATTAGACCAATCCTTGGATACTATCTTAGGGTTTGCCGAATCAGACTATTGCATCCACATCAGAATCAGGCACTAGTGTCTGTGTCCAACAGATCCTTTGGTTCTAACCATGATATAAGGTAGTTCAAGGTAACATCGACTGATAGCAGATAAAAAGCTTTTGGATCTGATATAAGGACAGCTACAAGGCCAAAAAAAAGCCTTTACATGAGTTAAGCCTTACTTTTCATCCAGAGCTACACCTTTTGTGGCTGCAGGAATGTTACTAATCATGGTTTAATCTACTGCAGATTAATTTTACTGGCCACATGAATCGAAATAGTATGCCAGTTGCTGACAGGCAACTAAGGAAACAACATCTTAGCACTAACAAGACAGGTAAGTCCAACATAAATGCATTTTTGTATACTAAGAAGTGAAATATATTCGATAGAAACATAGGAGTATACCTCATCCGTTGAACCGAAACGATTCTTCACCGACCGCAGCAGTCGATGAGATGAGCATCTCTCTCCCTGAAACAAGAGCACCAAGCTTTTGTTAGGTTTGCAACCTAGAATATGTGAACTTGCAAGCAAAGATTGGTCTAAAATAAACAGCACAGAGTGAAGCTGCGTTGTTTTAGAAATTTACATGTTTATCATCTTAGAGTTACAAACTAGTATTACTTTTCTGGTTTCTGAGAAAGCTATATGAACTGGATGTTCTATGAAGGCAATGACAAAAGAAGAAGAACCTGGAGGTATTTCTTGTCTGCCCAATCAGGAAGATTTATAATGTTATGGCAGTGTACAAAATTAAAGAAATAAAAAGTGGTGTTTCCAAAATTAGGTCTAGGCAAATATCTCTCATTTTCGAACCAGATTCTCCGCATTAGTGGCGAAAATTCACTGTGTTGCAGTTTCGTTGATTTTCTTCACCACTGCAGAGGATTCCTGTCCATTTCACACACATATATAGAGGAAGACCCAAGATTGTAGAACAAGTTGTATCCCAGTGATAATGAGAATAGAAATTGATTTTTGTCATGATAATTCAACTCCGAAAAATGGAAGGAAAACCCTTGCTGGCATTTGTTTAGTTTTTTACTGCCAATTCCTTTTAAAAAAAATCATCAATTCCTCTGTTAGTAATAGGGACAAAGGAAGCTTCTGGTATACCATTACAGACTTGTTACTGTGTTTAGTAACGTCTTAACAGGACTTGTGAAATTGAAGGGAAGAAATGAACTTCGACATTTAAGACATTCCCAGGCAGCACCAAGGAAATGAACGTATTTAATGTATAATCTATAACAGTTTGCTAAAATCCTAATATGCTCCAATATTCCCACTTTATAAGCAAAATATGTGTCCGGAAGCGGTAATTTACAAACCTCCATATATAAAACAACATCCACTATGTGCTCTAAAAGACGAGGGCCAGCAATATCACCAGTTTTTGTAACATGTCCAATCTGAAAAAGGAAATAAGGTTACTAATGATGACAAGAACACAAATGCACCAATTTATCTAGGATGTACCACAAATAACGATAAAACTTATCGCACAGTGGATAACTTACCAAGAAAACAGGGATATTTGTCAGTTTTGCAAATCTTAACAAGGCAGAGGTGCATTCCTTGACCTATGGTCCATAGAAAAAAAAATAAGGCAGATATTTTCAACAAGTGAAGATATGAATATGTGGATTTTTCAGTAGCACAACAACATAATCTAGTTCTCAGTGTCAAAACTTCTGTTAAATCATATTTGTTATGCAATTTTTAGCTCACAAAATTAACATGTTCCTAGATTCAACACTAAAATTATCAAAACTAATCAAATTCTCCTTTGAGATCAGCTATTGTGATATGTATTCATGAAGTTTTGACATGACATGCAACACTAACATACATAAATGACATCCAACATCAACCCATGATTTATATGATTTAGAAAGACATGACATGCCAGGCAGACCTCAAGCAACCTCAAGCTAATCTGAAAACTATTAGTTGAACTAACAGAAGCACCTGCATTGTATTCCCAGCACTTCCAGCAAATGCTTTTAGGTAAACTGTCTGAATTGAATCAATAATAAGAGCTCTTGGAGATAATGGCTGGATTTTGTCCAAGATATCCTGTGGAACAAGAAGTTAGAGGAACATCAATAATTTATCAGTTATAATCCGGATGTGAAGATTTATTGCAAGATATAAATGTTTTGATTTGGTTAGCTGGTAAAAAAATCTCAGATCACAAATATGAAATATCTGATGTCTATCTTGTAATGCCACTTCTACTATGCTTTTAGTGAGTTAGCTTTCCATCATCTATCAAAGCATAATTTTTAGATTACAGGCAGATCACCCAACTTTATCAGAAAGCCAAAATTGTCAAAGACTATCAAAGTATATAGTGATAAAGCTGTTAATTTTGGTTTGCTGATATGAAATTTGAGCTATGCACATACAAACCATTTAGTAGATGTGAAGTTACTATGAAGCCATAAAAATGGAAATTTCCAGATATATGAGTAGTTTAGTACGGAACAAAATAAAGTTACCTACTCTATGGATAGCCTTATTAGGTGGTATGAAGGAAGCTCTCATATAAGTGAGAAGAACAAAGAGGGTCGAACACACTTTAGCGCACGAGAACATTACGTCACTCTTAACTCAGTTAATAGAAGTACAAGTTATGAGGAGTTTTCTAAAGGTAAAGCTAGCTAGTATGTTTGCCTTTCCTTAAAAAAGGTTTATAAACCAAACAAAAAAAATATGAGTATATACAAATGATGCCAGCCAAATAATGTTACCTCAATATCCGTACTAGAGTATAGGTACAAGTTTCTAGACTTGATATTCATCCGGTCAGCCCTATTTCCAATTTGCGCAATGCTCTGGGGACAAAGTTACAGATCTGTATCAAAGAATGTTCAGGGAAATAACAATAAAATTTGAAATTATCAAATACTGAAGGCTATCAGAAGAGTGTCACATAGATCTGTCCATGATATTTCCATCAACAAGAAAACAAAATAGTTAGGGAGATGCAAATGATAGATATTGGACAAGGCTACTACCAACCTCCTCACCAGACACATATACAACAGGAGAAGGCTCCTCAACCTTGAAGCCCTCAGATACAACAGAAGCGAGCTACAAACAAAAAAATAACATTATCAGATTCCAAAAGTTAAGGAATTAGGTACAGAAAATTCCAAAGTCCAAATTCCAAAACTCAAAATATAAGGAACTAAGTAGATAAAATATTTAAATTCCAAAAGTATGCGGTAGATAAATGAATGCAGGGATCTTAATGGCTTGAAAACACAAGAGAAAGCCGGCCAAACTAACACTGAATAGCCCAATGTGTATATTTACCTGTAACAACAATGAACTTTTGCCAACACCTGGATCCCCACCTACTAAAACCAATGAGCCTGCAAAAATATATGTGTGATGACAATCCATGATATACAGTAGGTAATGCATTGATACTGTGGAGTAACAAAAGCTTCTGTGAAATGTTACATGTGCTTTTCTCAAATATGGTAAGCATAACACAGAAATAGACTGGCACAAGATGAAAAGATAACTTAGTAGGCCCAGACTCACACCAAAATGGTATACATTGATCTGAAACTCAATACTTATTTGGTATATGAACTCTCCTATAAATGGTAGTTCGCCACATTACACATACAGAAGAAATGAACAGTGAGAACATTAATAATGAGTCCAGTATGTAGGGAAGAAGATGTAAATTCCAAGCCAATTCAAGAAATATTGCAAGAACAAAACAGTCTAGAATTAACAATGAAATCAGAAACAGATAGCTTATTAGCACATGGTTGTGATATATATTCACTATGCAGTACGGATAGCTCATTTCGGTGCCAATTTCAAAAGGCAGAAGAACATAGAACTATATAAAAAAATGCCATTCAATCGTCATCATATTTACTGATACATGGTTGTCCTAAGCCATTTAAAAGCTTTGGTAGAACCGCAAGATGCATGTCAGAGTGGAATTTATACAGATACAATCCCCGATCCTACGCCTGACACAAGTTTCCTTTCAATCAGTATTTACCAGGAACAATACCACCCCCAAGCACCCGAGCAATCTCCATCCCGAAGCTCCCTGGCCTACAAGTAAGACACATTCATGTGCGTCATCAGCTAGTAAGGGAGGAAAAAAACTTCAGTTTGCTACGAAGCAGTTTCATTGCATAGTGAATACTGAATACTATCCTAAAGCCAATGCCCATGTTCGCACAGAATAATCATAAATTTGAACATCATATATCTATACAATAGTTTAGAGAAGGAACTAAGGAAGTTGACATTTCTCCAATTTTAAACATTCCAGTTCCCATTTAATACAAAAATATGAACTGGAGTGAGAAATGTTACAGCGGTATGCGCCACTCCGCCTGGTCGACCCCCTTGGTCACCTCCTGAAGGCTCTGGGGCATCATCTCCTTGCTCTTCTGCGGAATCCACGACCGGACCGCGTGGTGCGAACCCTCCACAGCGGCGGCGGCATGAGGCTCGGGGACATACTTTGTCAATGTTCCCATCGCCTGGCAGTGGCGGCACACACCCCACCACTGCGAAAAGCCCTCCCCGCAGTGGCTGCAGACGTACGAGACCTTCTCCTTGGCCGCCTTCCTCACCGCGGCCACCGCCGACCACCTGACCTGGCCCTTCCCGCCGCTCGATTTCCCCTTTCCTTTTCCTTTCACGGCCTCCTCCTCCACGCTCTCCTTCTCCTCCTCCTCCTCCTCCTCGGAGCTGGACGGAGGAGGGGGGCGCGGGTAGGGCTGCCCCTGCATGACGATGCGGCCGGCGACGGGGTCGAACACGCCCCAGACGTCGGAGTCCGCGGGGGTCTCGGGGTCGGAGGCGGAGGCCGAAGAGATTGCCGCAGATGGGGCGAGGCTGTCGTTGAGGGGGTCGTAGGTGGCCCATCCGGCGCCGTCGGATGGAGACGAGGAGGAGGAGCGGAGGCGGAGGTGGGTGAGGAGCGGGGGGCTAGGGAGGCGAGGGTTTGGGGCGCGGAGGCGGTGGAGATGGAGGCGGCGAGAGAGGTGGAGGAGGCAGCGGAGGGAGGAGGGCGAGGGGAGCATCGCGGCGTAGGGGTGGGGCATGGAACGGGAGGGGAACGGGGAATGGTGGAGTTCGAGCGGGTTTTGGAGGGTTTTTGGTCGGGGTTTTTTTTTCTCCCGGAAATGGAGCGTGCTGTGCCGGCGCGGGAGGGGAAGCCGGCGAGTGGGGTCTGAACTGAAAAAGGTTGTGGCGCCGCGGCACAGGAGACGACGGCGGCCTGAACAGACAGCAGGTTTGAGTTCCCGACGCTCACCGTGCCACCTAGAGATGGCAACGGGTAAATACCCATCGGGTATTGCCATTCCATACCCGTACCCGCTAGGTGTAAATTTACCCGTCGGGTTACCCGTATCCGCACACGGGTAGGAAAATTTACCCGTACCCGTACCCGTGCGGGTATTACTACCCGACGGGTAACCCGTACCCGCAAGCATACCCGGTTCAACACATAATAATATCATCAATTTAGACATTCATTAATCATACATGCCAAGTACAAAAGCGTCTAATGATCAAAATTAGTACATCACATAAACATACTTGACATGACCATATCAACATATGACAAACAAATAAACAATCAACAACAAGTAGATAATAAAATTAACATTTGAGTGGGATGTCTAGTTGTCTAATGCGGGTATTCATTACCCGCGGGTAGACGGGTATGGGTAGTATATACCCACACCCGCACCCGCCTACCCGGCGGGTAGAGGATTTCGCCCAATAACGTACCCATGGGTACATAAAATTTTCCATACTCGTCTCTTTATCGAGTAAAACCCGTCGGGTATTCGGGTATCGGGTACCCATTGCCATCTCTAGTGCCACCGTGCCGTGCACCGTGCAGCGTGATCTCTTCACATAGCATGAACATTGTGTGCACTGAACTGTGCTTTCTTAAGAGTTTTTTTTTTCTCTTAGTGTCCTGGATGTTTACTTCAAGCCAAGCATTGTTGATTCTCCATAAGGTTTACACTGCCAATGGTTGGATTTTTTTCTCTTATGGTCCTGGATGTTTACTTCTAGCCATCGAAGCATTCTTGATTCTCCATAAGGTTTACACTGCCAATGGTTGGATGGTTCCCAATTGAGTTTAAAAAAATGAGCTTCAATTTTGTCGTGAACTGCTTAGCAGATATTCCTTTGTTGCCAGTCATGCTTCCAGCGGGTGACTGACACACGGTCATATAAAATTAGGTGACACACGGTCATATAGAATTGTTTATCCTTATTAAGGTGCCATTACACTAGAATAACTGAAAATTTGAAGTCTGCCAAACATATCTATCATTGTTTGTGCTAAAATGTCATTCCTTAAGTACCATTGTTGATATTTTGCCTGTTTTATGTGACATTGCTGTGCAGGTTTACTGCTATGACGTGATACTAGGACAGTGGTTAACTCGATGGGTTGCCTATCAAATACTGCTTCTGGTCTTCTTCGGTCATAGGAGAAAGTTGTTTTGGCTATGGTAAGCAGATCACTATACATGGTGAGATATACTTACAACAGAGTACTTAAGAGTGATTCAGCAGGCTTCGTTGAGTGCTGCTTGCGTGGCCTCTGATGAAAGTGTCTACATCGCCAGAAACACTACGAGATTTTTAGCATTTGTGTTAGGATTATAAAATAATAAATTTACTTCCATATTTGCTTTGTGTGCTGCATTATCGTTGAAGGCTGAATTTGCCTATGATAAAATGTAGAATATTTATGTTTTGTGATGAAATATAGAAGAATTTTTAACAGCTTATGGAGATAGTGCTAGAACAGAGTTCAATTAGAATTGACATTGGTACTTGCTTATTCAAACCAACTTTTCCTGGTATACATTACCATTTGTATCCTTATTTCAGTATACAATAAGCTATTGCTTATGCATTTGATTGCATTGTTCCGGTGCTAAAACCCTAAGGTGAGAGACAGGTGACCAGGACTGGACTAATGCAGCAGCAGGGTTGCACCAGGTTAGAAATCGTATTGTCTTCCGTAATGCCAGGTTCGTTGATCACTTGATGTCTCCTTGACAGATGCTCTGGTTTTAGCTATTGGATTACAGACTTACAGTGTATTGCTTAATCAAGCAGTTGGCTGGTAAAAAAAATAGTTAGCTCTGTTTCGTTGCTTGGTGGTGGTGATTATTGCTCAACTGCTTGGTTTGGAAATCTGTAGTGCTGCCTATCCGTTTAAATAAACAAAGCCTGGGGCATACCTCCAGCTCTAAAAAAAATTTAGGTGTGTTTTATCTGTGTAGCAATAATTGTAGACTTTTCTTTCTTTTAGTTAAAAAGTTAGGTTAGGTCTAAAATTGTATGTAATTTCAATTCCATTAGCTCGTCGAGTAGAAATAACGGGTGGAGTCTTTTGGGCTGTGGCTTATGATTTTTGATTTAAAATTTTGAATTCTGATTGTTTACTAGAGAGAGAGTACGGATAGAGAGATACTCATATGTGATTTTGGCTGATATAGATAAAATCAGGACAGTGTGTACTATAATCCTCCTGTAGACCTCGAGCAACAGCGTGCCTTCGCCTATGCTACTCCCCCCGACTATGAGAAGCCCCTGGCTCCTCTTTGCACCTCCTGATTACCCCCCATTCTTCTCCCCAGGCCAATCGAGCTCGGACACCCTCCACTATTGAGCATCAGCGCGCGGTGGGGCCGGCGGTGAAGAGGTAAGGGGATGAGCATGCAATAAATTGCCGCTGTTGGATACAAGCTTGCTGGAGTCGCCGCTACCGAATATGAGCTCACCGGACGGACTCTGGATAGGAAGGCCGAGCGGAGAAAGAGAGAGCGAGTGGAGCAAGCGGAGTGAGTGGATCGGACGAGGTTTCCCTGTACCGTTGGCTTGAAAAACGCTTCAAGCATTTCTCTTAATTTATATACCATTTTGAACCTAGTTGTGTTGTCATTAGCTGTGACAAGTTTAGCTCATGATCAAACAGTTATTGTCATGCTATCCAGACGCTTTAGTCTAAGTCCAGAATTAGTAGATGTCATGTAGACATTCCGGTCAGCGCGAGATGAAGTTGATTCCTTAGAAAAATAACGACGAGATGTGTCGGTGTTAATCTGGAACAATTCTAACAGTGGACCTGATCGGCTGATTCTTTGAACATTGAACAGCAATTAATCTTCCAACTAAGCTGCTCGCCAATCAGCATGCGTGATGCTTATTGGCTTATTGTTACAGATTGTAAAAACTAGGGATAATTCCCTGTAAGTCATTGAAAGTTAACCCGATTCTAGATTTATTATTAAAAAATTCACTTTCTTGTATGCCATTGAGTTTTGTGCTTTGTTCCCTTCCATGCTATTGCTGAAAAAATATGCATTGAATTAGTTTTGACAATTCTGATGAGAACTATGTGTATATGTTCTGTTTGATTTTGATACGCATTGAATCTGTGGCCAAAAGTTTCTGTTTGATTTTAGTGGTAGTAGTGAAAGCTTAGAAAGCAAACTATGAAAGCTTTCTTTCAAATTGCAAACTTAGTTCGTTAAAACACTTCAGCAAGATCAAGGGAAACTCTCCAAGTGCAAACTAAAGTCTTAAAACAAAGAACTCAGAAGAGCTGCAAGCCACAAAATATAGGATCGTACACACTCCAATTGCAAACTTTTCGTCGAGATTGGTATGGCTTGGCAGCTCTTCCGAGTGTTTTGCTTATCCAACGCATCAGTTCGATCTTGTGGTGTTTCCAGCATCAAAGGGTAAAATAGTATTATGCAATAAGTCATATAGACTGATGGACAGTAGTTCTGAACTGAACAAAAAACAAGCAAACAAAACAACTGAATTTCCTTGATACTATGCTACATAGCATGAAAAATGTAGCACGGCTCATTTGCAGAGAGAGCGAGCATAAGCATCAAGGGACTTCCAGTATTAGTTACAGCTTTGTAACAACCTTCTCCCCATCTATCCAAACAAGCCCATGCCATCCCCGCCGGCGACACTGGGTGGCCGCTAGACCCACAAGGCCACGACTGCCTCCTCCCTCGGCAGGAACCGGGATTCATAATTTCTGCGAAATTTCGTTTATTTAGCTCCTTTCGTTACCCTCTAAAAGAAAAACAATTTGGTCAAATTTTGATTGAATTTGTCATTTTAAATTTTGTCTAAATTTTGATTAAAATTTGTTAAAATTCAAATGATGTTTAACATTTTGACCGGGGTTTTTTTTATCAAAAGGATGAAATTTTGTTCCTTTCGTCACCCTTCGATTTTTGTACAAAACAAAAATTTCCTTGACAGGAACTAGGACTCTTGTTTTTGAAGAGAGGAGATTTTTTTAAAGGGGAGGGGGTAAAATTCAAGGGAGAGAGAGAGAGAATTCATGTCTATTGGATCTTTAATCCAATGATCATAAATCTAGATGATAGTTAAAAGAAAACATACGGATAATATTTAATGAAACCCAGGATTAAAACGCAACATATACACACCTTTCTTATATTCTTTCAAGACGCGGCAAAGCGCAGCCAGTTATTACTTCCACCAGGCACAACACACAGTCTCTCGCTTCCAAAACCCCTCTAAAACCTCAAGTCTCACTCACCAGCGCCGGCGCCCCTGAGACGGCGTGGATGATGACCTCGGCCTCGAAGCCGTTCGCCCGCAGCGATCGGCCCTCGTCCATGGCCTCCCCGTCCAACTCGAAGTGGTAGTTCCCGCGGGCAAGCAGCGGCAGCTCGGGGCGGTCCGCGAGGAGGCTCAGCTGCTGCCTCAGCTCCGTGACCGCGTGCGACAGGCGCACCTCTCCGCCGGCACGCCCGCGTCCGCGCCCTCCACGTGCAGCTCCACCGCCACTGTCCTGCTGCTGCCCACGTCCGCCTCCTTGAGCATGATCTTCACCTCCATCAAAATACATTAGGCAATAGACAAATATAATATAGATTATACCAAAATACATTAGGCAGTAGACAAATATAATATAGATTATACCAAAATATATTAGGCAGTAGACAAATATAATATAGATAATACCAAAATACAATAGACATTGGATAAAATACCTATATTTTAGACACATAAATGTATCGATTTACGTGTATACGAGTGTATATCGGAGATATAGCGGAAAATAGAAATAGGAGACATTTCCGTCCCTATCCCCATATAAGGTAGTAGAGACAAAATTATCCTCTTGCCCATCTAACAGAGGAATTCATCACAAGTTACTGGGAGCAAGCCCATTACCATCTTGATACGAAGGGGTGCAATAAATTCTAGTATAAGGCAGGGGCAGACCCACCAAGATTCATGGGTATTCAACTAAATACTTAAAATTTTTGGCAAAAAATCCACTATATACAAATTATAATACATATGTATGCTAGTAGTTAGGTCAAATTTGTCCTGTTCATACCCAGTAAACCTAAATTGGCATCGGATCCTTTTGGCGCATTTCCCTTTCTTAGGCCCAAATTAGTACCGGACATTGGCCTAGGCCCACTGTTGTGATTCACACAATACATGGTAGAAACTCTAGGGCTCACTCAGTCTCTTCTCTCACTCAAGTCTCCTCTTTGGCTCTCTCCATTTGGCAGCGCAGGCTGCAAGAGGCTTATGGTCTTCTAGACTCTGGACTTTTGGAGGCAAGACTCTGCAGGCTGCGCAAGAGCGCTGGAGCGGTCATCTCGCAAGTTGCAAGTCATCTTGCTAACATCGCTCGCCAGTGCAGTTGCACAGGTTTGTCCTCCTCGACCTGCTCAACAAAGTATGTTCATGATAAAAGCACTTTTAAACGTGTGCTTGCTGAACACAAAAATCTGACAAAGAGAATTATCTTTTTACTTGATTGAAGCATCTCGTTGTGATTGTAAAGCTCTATTGTAGAATTATGCAGATTTCAACTTTAACTCAGGTTAGTAGTTCAAGAGAAACCGTTCATCTCTAATTCCAGGCATCATGGTAAAAACTATTAGCCTTTGAGTTCTGTTTTTCACTCATTATTGAAGTTACTTCCTTTTATATGCTTGTCTATATGATAGTTCAAGTCATGTTCATGTAGTAGTTCTAAAGGTTGGGTTCTCTATGTAAAATATGTTATAATTCAATACATGTTGCTTAGAATCTTATGCTAAGCACACATGAAATAAAAAAGTAAAGTGGTGATTTTTGTGGAGAAGCCGAGAAGAAGTTTTATGTACTACTGAATCAATTCACTAAGCCAATATCTATTTGGATGCATAGAGATGAAATGTTTAGAAAAGATAATAACCTTTCTGAGCTTTCGATTATTCTTGTTCAAACAAAGAAAAATCTTAATTATACAATTGTTCATGAACTTTTGGATTTGATGCCATAAATCTACTGTGAGCTTTAAAATAACTGCGTTAACCAATGCACAAAGGGCAAACAGGACTAGATACGCATCAAGACCGTCCATTATCTTCCAGACTTCAGAGAACCACTGCCGGAACACCGTCCGTCGCAAGCTCACAAACGGGAACCGTTCGCGCCCGCCGTCACCACGAACCCCATACTCGCCGCCGTCACCGGCTTCAGCAAGCTCTCCGGGCCGGCTTCCACCACCTCCATCAGCCGCGGCCACAACCTCGTGCCGGCGACGAACCACGACCCGTCCCCGCTCGGGCAGGGCACGACAGAAATCGACGCCGACCCCAACCGGCCGTGCCGCAGCCACGGCATGACCAGTCTCGGCTTGCCGAACCCGAAGTCCCCGTCGATGGGGAACGGGAGCAGCCCCGAGATCACCAGCGTCGGGCTCCCGAACCCGAGATTCACCGCCTCCGTCCACTTCCCGCCGTCCTTGAACGCCGCTTTCCTCACCTCCATCCAGTCCACCAGCTCCTGGAACCTGTCCTTGGTCATCACCGCCGCGATGGCCGCGCGCACCATGGCGGCCACGTCGTGCAGCGGCATGTGCAGCAACTCCGCCACGCTCGCGTTGCGGGAGGTATAGGTGACCACGTTCCCGATGTACCGGTCCAAGGCGCCGTCCCCGGCGCCGAGCGATGGCTCGACGCTTTTCCGGCCGTCGATGATCCACGCCATACGGCAGTTGGGGTCTGAGTCGCCGACGGCCTGCGCCAGTAGCTTCCAGACGTACGCGCATAGCGCCACGAAGCGTGAGCTGCGGCAGCCACCGCCCGATGCCGCCGCCTGGAGCTCCCCGAGGTCTGCCGCCTCGATGCGGTACAGCCGCCGCTGGATGGCCGCGGCCAGGAGGGGGTTGATCATGGTGTCGGGCGTGAATCTCGCGAACTCAGCGTCCAGCGACGGGCTGAACCGCGGCGGCGACCGCGGCCTGAAGAGGGACCGATCGAACCGGGGCTCTCGGGAGAGGCCGCCCGTGCGGACCATCTCCCCCAAGGCGTTGAGCAGGACAGTGAACGCCCTGCCGTCGGCGAGGAGGTGATTCGTGGCGACCGTCAGCGAGAACCCTCCGCAGGCGAACCGGACCAGCTGCAGCGACAAGGGGAGGCTCGCGTCGAAGGGTATCTGGATCAGGCCGAGCGACCGGTCGACGTTTGTGAAGTCGACGGCCCCGAGGGGGACGGCGGCGTCGGCGACGACGAGCTCGGCGCCGGCGTTGGTGCAGGCGACCTCGGGGATGTTGGTGCCGGGGTCGCGGACGATGCGGCCGGCAAAGGGGAAGAAGCGGGAGAGGTACGACGGGAGGGCGGCGCGGACGGCGGACACCACGGCGTCGAGCCCGGACGGCGTGGGAGGGTAGACGGAGACAAGGTAGATGGGGAAGGGGCCGAGTACGAGGTCGAGATTGGAGACGGCGAGGACGGAGGGGAAGCCCGGAGGCGGGCGCGAGGCCTGGACCAGCGTCCGGGAGGCGATCTCGAGGTCGAAGTGCTTAAGCGGCATTTCGCCGAGCAGGTGGAGCGCGTCGATACTTGCGGGCAGGTGGTGGCGCTGACCTCGTGACTTAGGTGCAACGCTATCTATTGGCGGAAGAAGACCGGAGAGTAGAACTAGCTAGATACTCTACTCCGCCGTCAGCAGCCAGCACACTAGGAACGGGGTAAGGTTGAAATTCACGTGCCCTGGCTCCATGTCCCGGCGCCTGATGGCTGAGCTGCCAACAGCCAATCGCTAGTCAGCGAGGTACAATGATTGCCGATCAGATCGCTACTGTTCACTCAGCTTGGCCAAGGGGATCTCCGGATCCGAGGGGCTTGCTGGAAATATCTGGACTGTTGTGTACTCTGGGGACTCGCCAGTTGGGCGTGGTAAGTTCAGTACAGTCGGGGTACTGGATCTTTACGAGGCCTAAGTTATCTATGCTAATTACAATTATAGCACCCAAAAAATAGAAAGGAAATTGCAGCGTTTTAGGGCCTGTTTGGCAGAGTTCCACCAGCTCCAGATCCACCTAAAACGTGGATCTGGAGCTGGATCCACCGTGGAGCAGCTCCATCGTGGATCTGGGATTCGTCAAAGTGTTTGGTACAGCTCCACCTCCCTCTCTATCTCACTTACACCTGGGCCCCATGCGTCAGGGGCAAAATGAAAAAAAACCCAACGGCGGACGGCGCAGGCGAGGCGGACGGCGGGGGGGGGGGGGGGCGGAGGCCGGGAGGAGGCGGGCACGGCCCCGGGCGGCGCAGGCGAGGCGCACGGCGGACGCGGGGGAGGCGGCAAGGCCCGGGGGGAGGCGAAGGCCGGGAGGAGGCGGGGGAGGCGGGCGCGGCCCCGGGCGGCGCAGGCGAGGCGGACGGCGGACGCGGGGGAGGCGGCAAGGCCCGGGGGGACGCGGAGGCCGGGAGGAGGCGGGGGAGGCGGGCGCGGCCCCGGGCGGCGCAGGCGAGGCGCACGGCGGACGCGGGGGAGGCGGCAAGGCCCGGGGGGACGCGGAGGCCGGGAGGAGGCGGGGGAGGCGGGCGCGGCCCCGGGCGGCGCAGGCGAGGCGCACGGCGGACGCGGGGGAGGCGGCAAGGCCCGGGGGGACGCGGAGGCCGGGAGGAGGCGGGGGAGGCGGGCGCGGCCCCGGGCGGCGCAGGCGAGGCGCACGGCGGACGCAGGGGAGGCGCAAGGCCCGGGGGGAGGCGCAGGCCGGGAGGCGGGGGAGGCGGGCGCGGCCCCGGGTGGCGCAGGCGAGGCGCACGGCGGACGCGGGGGAGGCGGCAAGGCCCGGGGGGAGGCGGAGGCCGGGAGGAGGCGGGGGAGGCGGGCGCGGCCCCGGGCGGCGCAGGCGAGGCGCACGGCGGACGCGGGGGAGGCGGCAAGGCCCGGGGGGAGGCGGAGGCCGGGAGGAGGCGGGCGCGGCCCCGGGCGGCGCAGGCGAGGCGCACGGCGGACGCGGGGGAGGCGGCAAGGCCCGGGGGGAGGCGGAGGCCGAGAGGAGGCGGGGGAGGCGGGCGCGGCCCCGGGCGGCGCAGGCGAGGCGCACGGCGGACGCGGGGGAGGCGGCAAGGCCCAGGGGGAGGCGGAGGCCAGGAGGAGGCGGGGGAGGCGGGCGCGGCCCCGGGCGGCGCAGGCGAGGCACACGGCGGACGCGGGGGAGGCGGCAAGGCCCGGGGGGAGGCGGAGGCCGGGAGGAGGCGGGAGGAAGCGGGGGAGGCGGAGGCCGGGAGGAGGCGGTCAGGCGGACGCGGGAGGAGGCGGAGGCCCGGGAGGAGGCGGGGGAAAAAGAAAAGAACGAACCATTTTTTGTGTAACCAGTGGCAATGGTGGGTAATTTTTTCCAACTCCACCAATTTGAGTTTGGTGGAGCACCCCTTGAGGTGCTCCATGGATTTGGTGGATATGGAGCCAGATCCAGGGTTTTGGTGGAGCAGATCCACGGTGGAGCTGCTGGAGCTGGAACTGTTTGGCTTGGAAAAGTGGATCTGGATCTGAATTTGGTGAATCTGGAGCTGGTGGAGCTCTCCCAACCAGGCCCTTAAAAATCCATCAACTATCTTAATTAACATTAAACCCATTAATCACCTTTCTAGCCTGGATTGAGGGGCTATTTAGGAGCCTGATCCTTCCACCGTACGCATATTCCCCTTTCTCTCAAACAGGTATACCAATCTCTCTCTCTCCCAACTCTATCCATCTCTCTCTCGGATCCGTGGTTGGGCCCGACAAGGCTACATGCAGCATGGTCTAGCGGTGACGAGCCGGGGCCGCAGCCAGGCGCGGCATGGTCGATGGCGGCGTGGCCGGGACGGCCAGCGCGAGCCAAGCGCCGGGCTGCGGTCATGGCCGAGTAGCGGCTAGGCGTAGTGCGGGCCGAGTGGCGGCACGGCCGCCAATGGCGATAGTGATGGACGACGGCAACGGTGGCCTGTAGCAACAGCCGGCCATCGCACATGCCGTCATGGTTCGGCCGGCCGGGGCACGGCCGAACCTAGTTTCATGCATGGGTCTGTTAGAGTCTGCTATGGAACATAGTTCATTTGGACGATTGAATGGTTCGCTCAGCCGAATAGTGACTCGCACGGCAAAGACCTAGCGAACCCGTTCTTTCTCAACCGAGCGAACTCCTTCCCATCGTTTGTCAATTTGATCTTGGTCGTCTTTGATTTACTTCCGTTCCATCGTGTAGATTCGCACGCGGCTTTTGAGGGCACATTTGGGCAGTTGCGCATTCCGGGTCCTTTATGCACCGAGTCTGCCGAACGTGCTTAAGGCAAGTACCTCGCGGCCATAACATCTCCATTCCACATTCCACATCTCCCATGATTATTTGTCACCACTACCATTGAGTACAATTATCATATTACTAATGCTTATCTGGTTATTATCATATTAATAATGTTTGCATGGTTATTATCATATTACTAATGATTGCCTGGTTATCATCATATTATAAATGTTTGCCTGATTATAGACTTCTAATATTGTATTCATACCGTGATATTCTAGGTTATCTTGTTTCACATGCTTTTATGTTTATTAGGATACTCAGTTAGTAGTGTTTAGAATTCATGTTTAAATCGTTAATAGGGATAGCGGATAATCATGTTGTAGACTTACGTTTAAACCACTAGCAACCTTTAATATCAAAGCTTCTATGCTTTATCTTTCTGATATCATGATGTATTGCTGGTATGATTTCTTATGTAAGTCATGATTTATATATATATATATATATATATATATATATATATATATATATATATATATATATATATATAATTAATTAATTAATTTGGCTAATAATCATTTATCACGTAATAAAACTTAGTTGGTTGTCAACTCTTGTATGGGCCATGTTATAATATCTCTTTTAGAATAATTTCTAGACCATTATCGTCATGTTATTATTTCACATCACCATCTATGGGATCTATTGCTTCTCCATTTCAAACCTTTAGTGAATCCTTCCACTTATCTTAGCCTCTGTATAGTTTCCTTAATTCATACCATATAATTTGTTAACAATATAATAGTTACCTAGTCCGAGGTTATCCACATATATGGGGAGATTTCTACCCACCTAGTAACGTACGAGGGTCGTACACTCTCGTTACTCAAGATGTTACACCCTGTCTGCGGTTATACAGTCGAGGACAGTGATGTGTCTAACTATTATCGTATAATCGGGTATGTGGGAAGTAATCACTGATATCATTATCATAACTTACTTAATAACAATTATCTTTAATTCATCGTTTCTGTTACCACTATCTCGAACCTGTACCAATTTTCCTTGTAACGCTATTACATTGCACTTAACATGTGTCAATTACTTGATAGAATTACTTGTCCTTTTACTCATCTTGCTTGCGATCGTTGTTGGGTACTTGCTGAGATTCCTAAATCTCACGCTTGCTCTTTTCATTCTCAGGTAAAAGGCTAGCGAAGTGATTGCAATATGCATGAGTAGGAGCACTTGAGTTTTTAGCACCGTGGCTTGCCACCATTTTTGTTATCTTATTTACTCTTTATTTGGTTAGAAATGAACTGGTCCCTTATTTCAAATATTTACTTACAACTTCCGCTAGTTCTCTATTAAAATGCCAATAAAGCTTTAAATTTCTTTGTGAATTTTATTTTTTCTTTTACTTATTCTTTACTTTGGCGATGATGTTCTATGATAGTATCTCATATTAATATGCGAGGTGCTACAATAGTCTTGAACACGCATGCGATGTGATAGACTAATGTTGTACTACAGTTGTTTATGCTCGATCCAGTTTTGTACTACCACTCAGCAATTAGCATTACGTTTCCCTGTGCTTGGCTTGGACTAATTTTAGCATGGTAGTAGTTCGCAAAAAAAAAAAAAATCAGGGATATATATTAGGTATGTATGGTTAGCACTATGCATGTGTTCATATCAAGCATACCTAATGTTCGAGAATGCATTGAAGAACAGTTTAATTAGTAGCTACTATTTGAATGGATGCATAGCAAAGCAGTTTGATGTAAATAAGCTTGTTCGATTGGCTGTGATTTATACCGAGGACTTCGACATGGCTAACTGATTATTGTTAATAAATCAGATTCAAACCTTTGTTCTCAATGTTAGCAGAAATGTAGAATTTCATGTATGTGGTGATATTACAAAGCTAGATCAAAAGGTGGTTGAAACAAGAAAAAATATAACTTTCCCATTGGTCTATCGAGAAAACATAACTTTTCCATTGGTCTATCGTCTCATTGAGCTAACATTGATCCTTTCTGTGGCAACAACATCGATTGAAAGAGTCTTATTGACAATGAATATTATCAAGACATATTTGCGCAATAGAGTAGCAGATGAGTGGTTCAATGACTTATGATATGCCTCGTACTTATATACTACTACTCAATCTTAGCTAGTGGTATGTTGCATCATTTTTTAATCTTTATAACTATTAACAAATCACAATAGCAATATCTACTTTCATCATTAAGTTTACTAATTTTAGTGTACAAATAACTACTTACATATATTTATAGGTTTTGGGAGACACGCTACCCATTACCGAGGTAAGTCTTTATTGTACTTTGCATTTTTGTTATGTCTCTATTCTAGTTATATATGATTTTACATTGCAAAAAATAGTCTGATTTATGTTTGTTCATTTATCTTTTATTGGTTATGTCCCACTAGCCCTCTCTAAAATTTGGTTTTGAGTCCGCCACTGCTAACGAGCCGGCTATCCGCGGCCGCGTTCTCATGTGTATCCTGGGCTAGGGTGCCACAAGCGCTCCCCATTTTCCCCTAGGCATGGGTGCATGGCTCGACCGAATTCAAGGACTGTTCGTATTGACCTTGGATTCTAGCTTCTGCTTCCAGAAGGTAAAGCCAATACGGACACCTTAGTTTCTATAAATCGCTTCTATCAGCTACTGCTATTTATCAGCCACTTTGCATTTTATTATGTTACAATTTCGTAAGTTGTATGACGGTCCGAATATTATAGCGCCCTTTATTACACCGTCTTTCTTATATAATATATTACTATTTATCAGCTACTTTTGTCTGACACTACTATTCATCGTACACGCGCCCAACCCCGCACAGCACCGCGCAGCTTCATGCCCCAATCGTTTTGGTTTCGGCTTCTGGCTTCGGCTTATTTTTTACTATTCCTAAATCCGTCTTTTTCTGATTTTTCTTTTTTTTAGCTTTTTTACCGGTTCTTTTTTCCGTATTCATTTGCATTACACGTGCTGTACTAACCCGTTTTTTTCTATTTTTAAATTTAATTATACTAAATAAATCACCATCAGTTATATAGTATAATTTCAGTCAGTTACAGTAAAATTCAGCCATAAACCACAATAATTAAACCCAACCAAGCACCACCTCAAGTCTGCCTGCCGCACGCGGGAAATTTAACTATTTGCCACTCTTAAGAATGTCACCTATCCAAATGCCACTCTCTTCGTTGCATTCAATATTTTGCCACCCTTAATATGTGGTTGACTAACTAATCGCCACTTACGAGCCCATGCGGCGCCAAGTCACTGCCATGTCATGCCATGTCAGCGCCCGCGCCCAAGCCCACGCCTCCCCGCGCCACCGCCCGCGCCTGCGCCGCCCCGAAGCATGCCAAACCTTTCCCCCACCACTGCCGGAGCTGCGACCCACCCCAGCTCGCCGGCACCGTGTGCCTCCACTGCGCGGCCCCGCCTCACGTTGCCGGCTCCCCTCGGGTTTGCTCCGGCTTGGCCCAACGCGCGGTGAGTCTCCTTCGAACCCCTGGTACCTCATGCGCCCCCTTCTTCCTTTTCCCCTCCGGTTGCCGCCGCCCCGTCCCACCCTTTCCTCTGGCCGCCGCGCCCCGCCGCTGGCCCGCCTCGGGGCCTCTCAGCTCACGGACGTGCATCCTTCAGACTCCCCCTGGCTTCGGGGTCCCGTTTTGCCGTCTCCGGTGTGTTCCCCGGCCGCCCCTCACCGGCGGCATCGCCGTCTACCTCGCGCCGCCCCTCCTCTGTTTTGATTCAGCCGGTTCCCCTGTTATTTCTAGAGGCGCGGGCGGCGGCGCGGGGAGGCACGGGCGAGCGGGGCGGCGCGGGCGCAGGGAGGCGGGAGGCGCGGGCGGCGGCGCGGGCGCTGACATGGCATGACATGGCAGTGACTTGGCGCCGCGTGGGCTCGAAAGTGGCGATTAGTTAGTCAACCACATCTTAAGGGTGGTAAAATGTTGAATGCAACGAAGAGAGTGACATTTGGATAGGTGACACTCTTAAGAGTGGTAAATAGTTAAATTTCCCGCCGCACGCAGCACTGCAGCAGCGAGCAGAACGAGCGAGAAGAACTATGGCGAGAAGCGCCGTGGTCGCCGTGGCCTTGGCCGTCGCGCTCGCGGCCATACTCCTCCACCCCGCCCCGGCGGCGGCGGGGCAGAAGAAGCCGGCGACGGCCGCGAGGCGGGAGGACATCCCCTACATCCGGTGCCAGGTCTGCGAGCGGATCGCGCGCGAGATCTCCGCGCAGGTCGCCAAGAAGCAGCAGGCGCTCCGGCCGGCCAAGAAGGTACTGGTGCTCCGCGTCTGGTTCCGGTAATTTGGAGCCGCTTCTTCGATGGTGTGTTGATGGGTTGGGGTGGGACTCTGTGTGTGTGTGCGCGCGCGTGCGTGCAGGTGCCGGAGATCGAGATCATCGAGATCGCGGAAAATGTGTGCAACCTGAAGAAGCAGGAGGCGGACTGGATGCTCCGGATCGATATCGTCGAGAAAGGCGACAGGCTAGAGGTAAATTGGCATTCTCTGTTTTAGCTGGAGTTGATGTGGATTCGTGCTGCGTGTTGATGTTAAATCTGCAAAAAGAATTGCTCTAATTGCCTCTGGCCTCTGGGAGAAAAGAGACCCATAGATATGTATTGTTGATGCACCTCCAGGTTCCCAAATGCTAATGAAATCTTCACCACCACTAAATGCAACTCCAAAAGCTGCTGAAATAATAGGGCTCAGATTGAATAATTTGTTTAAATTATCACAAAAAAGTAACTAAACTATCTATTCTAAATGCATCTAAACAGTGATCAAACACATTAAAAATCTAGTTGACAGTATGAACTAGACGGTTTCTTTTTAGGAAGTTCCTTATTCTTAGCGATGTAATTGCATTTCTTATGTAGACGTCTTGCTTTTGTTCAGGCTTCCTTTAAGTTTCCCTTTTCAGTTAATATATTTGTTATAGCTACATATCTAGTTCTATTAAAAATTCCATCGTTCCTTTAAGCTTGCCTTTTCAGTTAATGCATAATTGATATTGCCCTTCCAAAATATATGAACTATATGTAAGCCTGCTAGTCAAATTAAAGTGATCTAGTTGATTCTGCTTGGTCATAGCTTTGTGGTTAATTTGTGATACTTTTAAAATGTACCATCTCAATCTCATTCTAATGCATCAAAGTATTTTGCAGCTTGTTGAGCAAGATGAGGAAGGGCATTGTAATTCAGAATGCAAGACGATTGAGCGTGCATGCCAGGAGGTGAAGATCAATGCTTAACTATTTGATCATGCATTTGTACTATTTAGAACTTATGAACATATTACACAAGATCTTCTTTAAGAGGTGCTAAATTGCTAATCTTTCATGAGTTCAACATAACTGTTGAGTAAATGATATTATGATAATCAATACCGGAATGGATTATAAATGGTTTAACTATGTTAATTTTGCATGTAATTAGTTGAAGTTTTCTTTCCAGATTGTTAATAGTCATTAAGCAACTGAAGGCAGCACTATTATTTCTATTAATTTTGTGTAACTGTGCTCAACTGAACTAAATAAACTACAGGTGATGGGGTATGCTGATACCGATGTTGCTGAGTTTGTCTACAAAAACAGGCCTTCAGTTGATCAGCTGGTGAAATTTCTCTGCAAAGATCTTTCCAAAGCATGTGCTGTGGATCCACCACCAGTTCCAAAAGTGAGCCCTTGCCGTCTTGTTTTTGCCCTTTTAAATTGATTATTACCTATGAATAGCACTGCATGTAGTGATGATCAATCAGGGATTATGCTAGAGGGCTTCTTTTGGGTACTGGCATTTGGAAAATAGCTGCAAAAAAAGGGGGGCATGTTGAATGTGAACATGAATGTGGTACTAGTCTGCAGTTGAGCTTTAGCTGTTACTGATCTGAAGTTTGATATACGTTAACGAGGCCTGTTTTAGTTTGATAATGGTTCAATTAACCCAGATATAGTTAACTTATGGTATCAAGTTCGACAACCCTGTACCTCACAGAAATGCATCTACTGATTTGTAATTCAGTTTTTCGGAATTACATGCTGCAGCACATTGATACAAATGTTATTATTAGATATATTACAAGAAACCCTTCCTAGAAGGGAAAGGAAAAGGACGTTTAGTAGCAACTGTAGCAATAGAATCAAGGAGTTGAGATATGAAATGATTTGGGACGTAAGTATAACACTTGTTTTGATGCTTTGCTTGTAAAAGTTCATTACCTGCTGATAGAAAAATATCAGGTTGTGAGGCTTTGGGATCTAAATATCTGCATGTCATTTCTGACACATCAATCGTAACAATTGCAGGATCGGGTCCCTGGAGAACCCTTTGCTGCAAAGCCGTCAAAAGATGCTGAGATGGAAAAGATATTGAAATCAATGGAGGTAGATATTATAGCTGTAATCTGTGTAACTTTATCCAAGTATATTTAAAGATTCAAATGTCACGAGAGAGTATTGATGATGACAGGGTATTCCGGGAGCCCCAAGCATGAAGATGTACTCTAGAGATGATCTGATGAAAAACAATTTTGGTGCTGAAGAGGATGATGAAGATGACGATGAAGACGAGGAGGATAGCTTTCCCAATAACTTGGTAATATTTTTGCACCTTTTCAGCTAAATATTTTTTTTTTAATTTTTAACATTTAATCATACCTCCTGCACTCCTTCCAGGGAAAAGTTCTAAAAGATAATGGTCCTCAAAAGAAAGATTTGAAACAACAAGTTGTGAAGCAGATCAAGGATACAGGCAAAAAATTGAAAGGGCATGTGGACAACGTGTCAAAAGTGGTAAAAAAATGGTGGCAAGGGAAGAAGAAGCCTACAAAAAAATCTGGCAAAACTGAACTCTGAAGACTGCAGTATAGCCAAACGGTTCAGTAAATCAATCCACCGTCCATTCTCCTGGGGCGAAATTTAAGATAATTTTCGGAAGTTTAGCGCGCGCCCCGTCAAAGCATGCAGAGCTTTCGTAGAGGACCACTACATAAACGTGTACAATTTTTTCAGACATTTTCGGTGTACACTAGGAGAACAGGTGGACTCCGGAGTTGAAGCATGAGGATTCATGAGTGGTAGCTTACAAGGTTAGTCAAGTCCCAATTGATTGTTGTAAAAGAACGGCCATACCAGTAAATTAGACTATTTGCTGTCTCAAATCTTAATGTTCCATTCATGTGTTCAAGCATGCAATCTACCTGTGCAACAAGTCTTACTTTCAAGTCTAGCTGGAGGTTTACACAGGTGCACGCCCTATTACATCTCTCTAAAATTAGCTTGTCCCAATTAAGAACAGAAGCAATGGAGTTTGTTTATCCCTCGGCCACACAACCTGAAACCGAAGCGGCCCTTTCCAGTTTCCAGTTTGGAAACGGGAGGTTCGCACCTCTCGCGGGAAGAGAGGTTTCTGACGAGGAGCTTCTCATTCCTCTCGTGCAGAGAGGAGCAAGCTCGTCAACGCGGCAGCAACTCTGCCCTGTCGCCGGACGGTATCCCGGGGACAATGGCAAGGTGGCCGCCGCCGTTGCCACCGGACGGCGCGCACTCCTTCGCCCACGATGCCGTCGCGCTGTCCTTCTTCGTCGTGTGCGTGGCCGCCACCGTCGCGCTCGTCTCGTCCATGTGCTCGGCGTGCGGCCGCAAGCCGAAGGCGGCCAGCCAAGCGCCGGCCGCGTCGGACTTAAAGTCCGCTACGGACTCCGTCTCTGACGGCGGCCACGCCGAGAGCCTGCAGAGTGGCAGCGAGGAGAAGGCAGTGGTTACGCTGTCGCCGGACCTGGCGACGCACGGACCGATCGAGCCGGTGGCGCCGCCGGCGTCGACGCCGAAGCGGCGGCTGTCGATGAGCCTGAGCAAGAACCTGAGCATGAACATCCCGGACAAGATGAGGCTGAGCCGGAGGGAGCGCAGGGACAAGGTGGAGCCGGAGGACACGCTGTGGAAGAAGGCCATCATCCTCGGGGAGAAGTGCAAGATCCCCGGGGAGAGGGACGGGGAGGACGACGCCGACGCCGACGAGCTGGCGGCCGGCAGCTTCCGCCGGTCCAGCTACTCCCGGCCGATGTCGCGGTCGAGCTCGTTCGCGGTCCATCAACACGACCCTCCCGCCATGCATACCTCGCATTCTTGACACTCCACACAGGCGTCGCAGGCTCGGGATGTACGTACGTACGTATATACGTGTATAGGTTGCAGGGAGATGCTAGTGTGAGGAAGTGCATTCATGTGGTTGCTCTTTTCGTTTCTGTCATGTTGCGTGTTTTTTTTGGGAGATTCAATTTTTTACCACTTTTAAGATTGACCAATTCACTCTGTCACTTACATATGGGGTCACCTGAGTCACTGACAATGGGTCCAGGTGACAAATCTGTTGCCACTCGAGTCATAAGGGTGACAAATAGTTAAATTTTCCCCTTTTTTTGAAGTTGTGATATGAATGCATGGATGACCTTTGAGAATAGCAAGGGAGCATTGGAATTTGTGTTGATGATATGATTTAGTGTGCTTGCTTGCTTAGATCAATGGAGGAGTTGTGAGTTGTGACAGCCGGCTCTAAGTTAGGATTGAGCTCAGTTGAGACCCATTTGAGGCATTGTACAAGAGGAGCATACAGAACAATTGACTCGAATCATAGCTGGATGTGTGCATTCTGCATTATAGCATATGCTACAAAGCACGACCCAACATTATGCATTCCACGACAATGGGAAAAATATAGTTTCTTAACGTGCATGTCACCTAATAAATTTTGTGGTGACAAATATGGTTTTTAATGTGCAAGTGTTGATATCCTAATAAACACACAATTTTACAATATGAATAAGATGATGTTGAGTAAATACAATTGATGAGATAGCTGAGGAAAAGAGCTTTCTTAGAGCAACTCCAGCAGTAGCCCTCAAAACAGGGCCCCTACTTTTCATTTGAGGGCTCCCCTTATTTTTGAGGGGCCTGTTTTTTTTTGCATCTACTCCAACAGCACACCTCAAATTTAAGCCCTCAAATCCATTCCACTACAACTGACATATGGGACCCACTCCTCATTCTCTCCCTCACCCCGCTGTCTCTAGGCATCCCGCCGCCTCCGCTTCCCTCTTCTCCCCTCGCCCCTCACCTCTCCGTCTCCGCCTCGCGCCTCCCGCCGCCTCCGCTTCCCCCTTCCTCAGGCAGCAGATGGCGCAGGCGGAGTCAGGGACAGGGGCGGAGCCCTCGGGTATGGCAGCCATCTCGTCGGGGGCGGAGTCGAAGAAGCTCTGGATGTCCTCCGGCCATGGGGCGTCGCCAGAGGCGGGGCATGGGGCGCGGAAGGGGGTGGCGAGCCAGGTGTCGGCGATGGCGGCGGCGGCGTCGGGCGGCGTGGCCATGCCGGAGAGGGCGAGGACGTTGCAGGCGTTGATGGAGCGGGTGTTGACGGCGTCAGCGGGGGAGGCGCAGTGGGTGGCGTACACGCCGGGGTACTTGTTCGCGAAGATGGCGACGCCCGCGCCGGTGCTGCAGACGACGACGCCGCGAGCCTCGATGGCAGGGTCGGAGGAGGAGGAGGCGACGTGGCGGGCTACAGCGGCGGCAGCGGAGTAGTACTTGTCGACGCCGAGGTGGACGACGTCCGCGACGGCGGGGTGGGCGCGGAGGTGCGCGACGACGGCGTCCTTCAGCGACTGGCCGAAGCCGTACGCGGCCGCGAAGATCTTGAAGCGGCGGTCAGCGGCAGCTGCCATGGAGCGGCGGGGGATTTTGGAGCGCGGGCGGCAGAAAAGCGACGGAGGCGGGCGATTTTGGGGGAAGTTTCACTGAGGCGGGAAAAACCGTAGGATGAGAGCCATGGGGAGGGCCCCTGGGAATGAGGGCTTGGAGACCTCATTTGAGAGGCCTCTTATTTTTGAGAGCCAAGTAGAGCCCCTGCTGGAGTTCAGTTTTTTTGCTCTGGCTCTCAAATATGAGGTTTGAGAGCTCAAGTAGGGGCCCTGCTGGAGTTGCTCTTAGCCAAGAAGGATGAATCGATGAATCTGCAATTTGCATGTAGAGTACAGGTCATAAACCAGACATATAAGATATAACCGTTTACTAAGACCTAACCCGAGGACGATTGAAATATATTAAGAGAGATTATCATTTTTTTCTAATCCGAGGACGAAATTCAATTATGAGCCTCAATTCTTGATCTGGCACTTAGCACATTCCCATCTACAAATGATTTCATAATGGTAATAAGGCAATTTACAATCAAGAGTGAGTTTGAGATAGCCATATAGAATAGTAATAAGAAAATGTTTAGGGGTACACGAAACCCTTAGAGAGTTGTTGCTGTCAAGACGCCAGATAATGTAACTATTAGGGTATTAAATGCTAACTAACTAACTATATCTATAACAAATCATATATCTTTCCCTTTTTAGTTATACATTCTTGATTTTTATATCCATACACAGGTGAGCACGTTTATACCTGATCACACATGTTCATCGACTAGTAGGATTAGGAGCAACATGGCTTCACAAAGATGGGTTGCATATAGGGTTATAGGATGGCTAAAGAAGGACCAACACCTGGGGCAAAAGAGTTGTAGGAAAAGCTGGAGGAGGCTTACAATGTTAATGTTGGATATGACATAGTTTGGGCACAGACAGAAAGCTTGGATGAGATCTATGGTCTATGGGAGACAGTTTTCAGTGGTTGTACAGCTTCAAGGTTGAAGTAGAGAGGTGTCCTAAGAGCTATGTGGTAATTGACACAAAGGCAATCAGTGGCAAGACCTATTTTCACAAGCTTTTTGTGCTTTTAGGCCATGCATCGAAGGATTCCTCAATTGATGTAGACCATACATGGGGATGACTCTATTACACTCAATGGAAGGTACAATGTGCAATTGATAGTTGCAATAATATTGGATGGTCACAACTAGATGTTCCCACTTGTCTTTGGCATAATGGACTCATAATCAACTGAGAATTGAGCATGGTTCATGTAATAATTATAGAGAGCAATAGGTGATCCATCAAATCTAGCAATATGCACAGATGCATGCAAAGGCCTTGATAGAGTTGTGAAGAGGGAATTCCCAAATATAGAACACAGGGAGTGCTTCAGGCATCTTTGGACCAATTTCAAGAAGAAGTTCCATGGCGATGTCTTCAACAAGCATATGTGGCCTGCAACCAGGTCTACTCAAATTGAAACCTTTGATGATACTTCGATCACAGGCATGCAATTAGGTCTACTCAAACTAAAAAAATTCGACCACAAGCTTGCAACCAGGTCTACTCAAACCAGGCCTTACCACTTTGGTGAGATAGTTAAGGTGTGTCTTGAAGTGTCTTGAAGTGGTCGACTATCTTAGGCAGCACCGCAACCATATTTGGAGCAGGGCTCATTTTTCTGATGAGGTAAAATGTGACTACATCAATAACAACTTAGCAGAGTCTTTTAACAGTTGGATTAAGAAGGTAAAGGAGTTGCTATATTTGAGTTGGCAGATAAGTTGAGGCAAATGAAAATGGGGTTGTTTGACAAGAGGAGGTTGATTGGAAGTAAACTACGAGACCAACTCAATGCAAGGACAAGGGTTTTAGGCAACATAACAGTGCACAAGTTTGTAAAATGGACTGGTGAGGTTGATGAGGTTGACCCTAAGGGGAGAGTTAGGACTTAGGAGGCGTGTGGTAGACCTAGTGTAAGACCATGTGGTTGCAGCCCTATGGTAATGATGAGTATTTGACATCGCTTGTGTCTTGCTATTATTGCTTAAGTTTGGTTTTGAGAATTTGCATTTTGACCTGTTACTTTCTGAAGCTAGCGGTCTGACCGGGGCTAGTGTGGCGGTCTGATTAACCAACGATAGTACCGACATTTGAGATGTGGTCTAATGTTGTGCAATAGTATCGGCTCTTTATTGGCGGTAGCTATATTTTAGAGACGGTCTTTTGGAGTTTTTGAGCTGAGACCTTGTGCGGTAGTATCAACATTAGAAATATGGTATGATCAAAGTGTAGTGGTCTGACCGGCCATTGAATGGCGATCTGACCGAAGTGTTGTTGGCTGTCTGACCGACTTGGTGGCCGTGGTCAAACCAGTCCGCTGCTTTGAGTTGAGTTGAGTTTGTTTTGAGTTGAGTTATGGTAGTGTCCATGCAGTTGTCAGTCATGAGGTTTTTCATGCAAGTGTGAGTTATAGTTTTTTCATACATGATTTGATTTACTAATGAGAGTCAAGTGTGTGCCATTTGTACTTGGATCAATTTCTTGTTCTTTAGTGTGTAAGTGCTTTGATAATTATTGTGGCCAGCGACAAGACCGAGGCTTGATGGAAGTGGTATGTTGCATAAGTCCAAGTGGAGCATCATTTCAAACCAAGAAGTATGGGAGAAAGACAAGGGTCATGAAGAGGCAGTGTGTACACGTTGTATGCCAATTCGACTTGTGCGTTTCAAGTGGTGATATTCCTCAGAGTAGGCATACAATCCTGACGACAAGGCATTGGGCATCACAGACTATGATATGATGTGATGTGAATAGGACTCAAGCGTTTAAAGCTGTGACAGTCTCGGCACAGGCGTACGATCCTGGCAACGATGCGTTGTGCATCACATCTTCGTGAAGACTGGTGGGTGGCAATTAAGCAAATTTTCCAATATAGGGTGGATTGGTGGTTTACAAAAATACGGCGTTGGACTAAGTGAATTAGGTCACGTATTTGAGGTTGGAATATCTTATTGGGCTTGTGGAGCCTTGTGGAAGCTGTTCTTTGAAAAGCGTGCAAGTGTGTGTAATGTAAAATCCATTTGTGTATAAATTACCGAGTTTCCCCATTTGTAGGTAGTGTGATCCACTAAGAGTAGCTGGTTATTTAGGGTTTCATATGAGGTGGAAGCTTCCACTATATATGTCTTATGTGTTGATCAGAGAGATAACACTTAAGGATTAGAGAGATTATTGATAGCGTTTCCTTATGAGGAGCCTTTTGTGTGTGTGTGTGTGTGTGTGCTATAAGCTTAGAGCTCTTGCACCCTGAGGGACTGGTTGTAAAATATTCCTCTCCAAGTGAAATGAATATTCAAAGTTTACCTAAGTGATTTGTGCTATGGATCCTTGTGTTATTGATTTGCTTGGCTTTCTTGTTTGGATTTCTCTCTTTTTAATATTTTCTAGTGCCAAGAATGTGTAAGAGGTGGAAACATCTCTTGGAGATCATATCTCATCTATCTAGGTGTCTTCTAGAGGAAGTTTTTAGATTTGCCCGGTTTTGCTCAAGAAAGATGTATGATTTTGGGATTTTGCTCTTGTGAGGGGTTTGGCTTGAATTTATATTGTGACCTAATTTGCTATGACATGTGAGAACCCATCAGTGTCATCTAAATCATCTAGGACTCAGAGTAAGAGTAGATCAAGGTTCCATCTTTTGCTTGATTTTAGTGCAACTCTCCTTATTTTGGATAAATGTTGAAACTTTAGCATTGATTTTCATGATTTATGATGGGATATGTTTCTGACATCCTAGAGAGAGTTTGTGTCATGTTTTATTGAATTTGAATAAGTAGTTTAAGAGTTAGATCTTTTCTTGGATTATGTTTAGTGTAGTCTATACTATTTCTCGATGAGCGGTCAGACCGTAAGGAACTGAGCGGTCAGATCAGCACGGTCATTCTGGCCAGTGGTTAGACCACTTGTAAGCCGACGGTCAAACCGATTGGAGATAGATTGCCTCAGGTGGTTTTTGGGTCTTGTGAGCTTGTGAGTTTTGAGTTTTTGTTGTGTAGAGTTGATACCCGAGGAAAGATTTTGAAAGAATTATTCACCCCCTGACTCGCCATACCCAATCCTACACCTAGTAAAAAATAGTGCACATGCAGGGAGTGGCAACTTACTGGGAAACCATGCCTTCCTGCATTAAAACTACTAGCCACATAGGCGTGGCGCAACGCCACGCCAGCCACCATGTGGACCGAAGTAAAAGAGGAAAAAATTCGCAGAAAAAAGAAAGCGAAGGGGTTTTTTCGCAAAAAATCGTGGGCCTTTTCGCAATAAAAGGAGACCATGGGGTTTTTTCGTAAAAAACCGAGGGCCTTTTTGGAAGAAGTAAGGGCCTGTTCGTAATTACGGGAAATCTCGGGTCGCAATCCAGCAAATAAAATATGCAGGGGCTTATTCAAAAAAATGTAGGGACCTTTTTGCGATAACGGAGGACCTATACGTAATTTTCCAAAAACCCAGGGAAAGTCACTCGACCGGCCGTACGCGAATTTCCTCCGACACGCGCCGGCCGGCCGAGCGCTTGCGTCGACGTGGATGCCCTGGGGGGGCCGGAATCCCCCCAGGTTTAGTATCTGTATGATTCACAACAGAGAGATGCTAACGTGGAGGACTTAGTCCATGTCTACCTTTTTATGGCAAGATTTCAAGCGGCATATTGGGGTGTCATAGAGTCTTTGATAGATAAGTCACAATGGCCCATAATTGACCTTGGTTTCAAGTTACATCCTCCAATTGTAAAGTGGCGTGTTGGTAGGCCTAGGACAGAGGTTCAAGGGTAGCCATGAAAAGGGTGCAGCCAAGCAGAAGAGCAAGCAAAAAATGCCTGAAGTGCGGCCAATTGGAACAGAATAAATTTTATGAATGGATATCTGTAAAACTTTCTTTTAGCTTCAACATCTCGTTTAAAATCAATACTCGATTCACAGTCCAGCACAAGAACTGGAACATGAATTACATAGGTAAGTTCGTTATCAAGTGTTGAATAATGACCTCTCACAGGAAAGAAAATACATGATGCTTACTTTCTGGATACTTGAATGCATCTAATCCCCTTCGAGATAGAATACTCGGTCTTTGATAACATGGTGCAAGGAGTGGTCCATATTATAGGGCAATTGACTTACTGAAAATAGTTTAGGATTCCCATGTTGAGAAGGTAATAACCGACACTCATGCTTCTCATGAAAATCTTGCAGATACTGCAAGATTTCAATTCCAACTTAACAATAAGTTTTCAGAAAATTTTGGAAAATTTACAAGATGGAGTCCAATGCTTCTAGAACACAATAAATCTTACCAGAATCCTCATATCACTTGAATCCTCGATCAATAACCTTGAACACGATAAATCTTACAAAAAAATATTAGTGAACAATAAAATAACAGATCATAGAGAATTAGTGAATTAGATACATAACATAGGATGATGGATAGGAATAGGTTACAAGGCACAAGGCCAAATTTAATTGTTCCAAGGTTGCACCATAAAAAATATTAATAGGACTGAATTAAACTAAAACTTGGCTACTCCAACTCGAATGCTCATTGTCCTTCCTTGTCTCCACATAGTGCAGACTGTAGAGGACCATTCCTAAATGATCCTACTACCCTCATGCTTCAACCCACTACTACATGGCATGTTTATGGCTATCCAAATAAGATAAGTATGTGCATCCTCTGCATACATGTAAATTTAAAATAAGAGCAGTGAATTGTGAACTAGAAACATGTATGAGTATGGGCCAGTGTTCGGATTACCGGCCGGTAACCGTTCTTCCCGGCGGCGAGCGGGATGAAAAAACCGGCCGGTAGTAAAATTTGAAAGTGCAGCTGCTGAAAATAGTTCCAGTTTTCATTGGATGCTTCAGCAACCATTTAGGGACATGTGGAGCCCATTTGCATGTGAAGTATTTGGTTCTCTGCATGTGAGGGGGGGGGGGGGGGAGAAAAGGTAGCTGCTGCATGTGCATTGCATTATTGAGTGTCTAGAGCAGCAAGAAAGCATCAGGAGCATCAGGGAGCAGCAGCAAACTGCAGCAGCGAGCAAATGCATTCTCATTCCACCGGTTTTCCGGTTTTCTCGCCGGTAAAACCGGTAAACGGCCGGTTACCGGTCTCCTCCCGCCCCGACAACTCAAATCCGTTTGACAAAATTCAACCGGTTTAAAACCGGGATTTCCGGTTACCGGGCGGTAACCGGTCGGTTACCGGTACCGCCCGGGATTCATTCCGGTACCGGTTATTTGATCCTTGAGTATGGCTATTTTTGGCTTTCTTCTATCTATGTCTTCACTTCTCGGCAGTGTTATTAAGCTGTCGACTAATCGGCGACTAATCCACGACTAGTCGTCCAGTCGGTACATGACGGACGACTAGAGAGGCCGACTTGACTGGAGCGACTAGTTGAGCGGCCGAACGACTAGTTAGCGACTAGTCACAACTAGCCGGCCATGTCCAGACGCACGACTAGGAGCTAGCCCACCGGATCAGTAAGTTTGAGGCCCACTAGAGAGGCTCGACCCAACTGAAACTTAATACCAGTAACTCAATAACCCTAGATCCTCATTGCACACCACACACGCTATTTTGGTTGTAGTATTAGTATAATAATCCCAGCTTGCTTCTTTATTATGACTGTGACAATTGTAGACCTGACTCTGGCGATTAGTCGAGACCAGTTGGTCGACTAGTCGCCCCCTTGGCGACTCGACTCGACTTTACAACTTAATAATCTTGCTTCTCAGAACTGCACACACTTACAAATCCATAAATTTTAACTACAAAAGCATCTACAAATGGACCTATTTCTTTGTCTGAAAAGAAAAGAAAAACATCAAGCCAACACATAACTTTCTCAATCTTTATGATTCTTTCACAAAATCCAGCTGAATCTTTCCACAAATTGTTGAGCTCTCCATGTATAGCTAAACTGCCTTTGCCTTTCCTTGCAAATTTCTAATGCAAAACGGGATAAATAAACTACTACTTTTATTGCTAGCATGGAACCTCAGATTGTTGATGCCAATTACTGAATTACCTACAACAAGCATTAAAGGATTATCTAACACATTATCACCTTCAGGAACCAGTTTTGCTATCTGATAATGCTAAACAGCATGCATTGGAAAAGAGTTCATGCTATGGAAATTGATTCCTCCTCAGCATCTGATCCTGCAAATTGAAAAGGCCAAAACTTTTACTACAACCATGATACATTGACAATTTACAATAAAACTGCTTGACGAAAACTACACAACGAACTGTTCATTTTCCTTATTATTTTGATCTAAGCAATGTATATTGATGCAAAGCAGTGAGGTTGTCAGCCAAATACTTCAATTCAACAGTTCTAAGAGGCAAATGCCCATAATCACCATGAAGAGCACTCCAGGTTGTAACACGGATCGTTAAGGCAACACATGCCATTATATGGAAATTACAACATGCTTGACGACCAGTTAAACGCAGTGAATTCAATAATAGCTTACAAAAACTTCATTTAATAATAAAAAAAAGAGATACAATTGATGCCAACAGCCTAGATTTAATTCATATCCTTCTCTTTTGGCTATCATCACATAAAACGATGCAAACTTCGACATCATATAATGGGTCACATGATGAATTCTGAGTTATGACAAAAAAAAATATAAGTTCAAAGAAATTCCTTTTGCATATCAATACCAGTACCAGACTGCTGGTGCAAGGTGATCCAACCACCTTTAACAGCCTAATTCATGAAGAAAAGCAAAACCTACACATTGTGTACAATGAAACCCCCCTTGTTAGCATTTTGAGGTACTACTATCACATGTCATTCAATAATCAACATTCACAATATGAAAAATGAGATCATCGAGCACTATGAAGCTATAATGTGGCATTGAACATGAAATTTTTCAGTAAAATAATATTACTAGAAGGTATAAAATGATGTAGTGCGTGAAAACATAAACACAACTACAACAACGGTTCTGGTCAAGCCTCGTTTTGTTATCCATTGTACTAGAATGAATGCAACATCTCCGACACCATTTTGCTGCCTATTAATCAAGACTACGTTACACAAGTTAAGTCCAATGTTATCCTTACCAAAAATAATGACCACACCCTTTGTAAAAACAACCCAAAATACGGCTGTCGCAGCCTTAAGTTGCTTTAGACATTTACATGCATAACCAAAGCATGAACAGATTAACGATCTACAAGCAATTTTCTCAAACATGGCTTCAACTTTGCAACCCACGAATCGATTTCAGGTTCAGATTAACATCAGCCCCTATGAAAGTATAACTAGACCACACGATCTATAAATTTTAGTAGGGAACAAGCATCGCTGAAAGCAGTGAGGTACCCACCTGGCTGCTTGGGCGCGGGCGGGGCGGGATCCTCCTCGCCGTAGATGTCGCGGAGGCGGGCCGCGGAGATGGGTGGGGAAGGCGCAGCTGCGAGGGAGAAGAGCTCCTCCCTCCAGGCCCACATGGTGGAGGACATGGAGGCGTTGGCGGCGCGGAGGGACGACTTCTGGGCCTCCAGGTCGTCGATCTCGTGCTGCTGCTCCGACGACCGCACCCCCAGCGCCACGAACGAGCCCAGCAGCAGCGCACTGATCACCTTCTCCCGGTGCTCCGCCAGCTTCGCACCGATCCCCCGCACCACCGCCTCCATCCCCCACCGCTCGCTCGTCCTCGTCTGTGCCGCCGCCGCACGACTGGTACGAGCGACTCAACGGCTGAGCTACTTCGGGTCGGGGAGATGCACTGGGCCGTGAGGGTTATCAGCATGACATGTTCCTCGGCCCGGCCCAGAATGAGGGGTCATAGAATAATGCAGTAATTAAAGCAACCAATGGGAAAACAAAAAATATACATTGGTTTAAAGTGAAAATTATAAAATAGCAACTAAAACCGTAAAATGTTTACATTATTTTATGTAAATGAACAGCACAAGATAAAAAAAATGAGATTTTATTTTATTTGCCATCCAAATTGGATGGGTGGTTGATAAGAGGGGTGTTGCTCGATTTAGTATTTTTTTTGTCTTATCATTTGTTACTTGGAGAAAAATACTATCATTGTTATAGAAGTTGGAAAATTATATATTTATTTTATAGGAAGTAATTTAATCCTTGTAGAAAAATCTAAAAGAATTTCGTGTTCTAAATGGCCGAATTAATATTGACACAACTAGCTCGACAAAGTTGTTATGAGTTTGATTTACTCTTAGTCTCTTAGACAATTTATAATTTTAAAGATACTTTACTTATAGGCATTTAGAAGCTTTTGAAAGAGCTGTTTCTTGCCAAATTTGAGGTTTACTTCCAGTGAGGTTGATTTACTTTTTGCAAAAATCTATCACATGTTTGATGAAGTCATGAAGATGAACCGATTTTGGAGAAAGCAATTGGGTTGGTATTTTTGTACTTCGTTATTGTTTTCATGTATAAGGTTCTCATGTTCCATCCTATGTTGATACCTGTATATGCATGCAGGGGCGGATCCAGGAATTTCGGAATGGGTATTCGAAGTTACAAAAATATTGTTCAATAAAAAATGTAAAGGTCCATAATAGCGAAAATTAAAGTACAATTGTTCGTACTACAGACAACAACTGAAATAATACAAAGAAATTATAAAATAATTAAGAACTAAATATTAACACGACGACGCTTCATGCCTTGAAAGCGAGATATAATATCATCATCCTTAACTTGCATAAAAAACTCTCGCTCAAGAAATGTAACCAAGCAATCATTCAAGTACTGCTCTCCCATTCTATTTCTCAACTTATTCTTCACGTAATTTCTACTCATCTCATACAAAATCTACTCATACATAAAGCACAGCAAATGAGACAACACAGATCAAAGTAGAGATTAACTACTTTCTCTGTTTCTCAGGTTATCCAACAGATCAAATTAACTAGCGCGGAGGGAAGCTAACCAACAACCAATGTAGCAGATCTGAAGGAAGGGGAGGGGATGGATTACCTCGGCAGTCGGCACTGGCCACTGGGGGCGGCGGGGAGCAGGGCTGAAGGGGAGCGACAAAGGCGGAGCAGCCGGGGGTCGGGGGAGGTGTAACAATCAATCCAACCAGCCTGTAACAATCAATCCAACCATTAATGGAGTAAATTAGCTGACTAGTTAGCACAGCATTGTCGAGAGAAAATTCAGGTCATCCCTCAATTGCACGAATCCATAATTAGAACAGAGAAGTGCAATTCGTCTAAAACCATTTGAACTGCTAATTTAAGCATCAACTTTGAACTGGCCAACCATAATTTTCAGGTACCTAAAAAATTGCACTAGATGCATCATAGTCGGGGAAAATCGGCTTAATCTTGAAGTGATTCACACAAAATTAGCACCCGTAAGTCGTAACGGCAACTTGTAAGCTAGAGAGGCCATAATTACTGTTGAGCTCCGAAATATTACGCCCAAGAGTCGAACAAGAAGTGGACAGAACTTACAACAATTGCACATCAAATCTAACATCTCGTGGACCTCTCATTGCCAAAATTACTAAAAATATTCCGAATATTCCAACCCTTCCTGCTAAAATCGACCTCGATCGAGATCGAAGCAACCGTACCCAGTTACCCACCTGTTCCTCACCGAGATCCCCGACCACGGAACCACGCACACGCCTAGCGATAGATGTAGGCAACCTAACCCAACACCGAGAGATCTGAGGGCGAGGGGCACGTACACACTTCGAGGTCGCTGCTGCAGAGCTCGTCGTTGCGGCCGAGGCAGGAGAGGATTACTGAGCGGCAGCGGCCGAGCCTGAGCTGAGGAAGGAGCGCGCGGCGCGCCAGCCTCCGGCGCCCGGGCGCCCGGCGCCGGATCCCGGAGAGGCGGAGAGCCGGAGAGGGACAGGACGAGGGAGAGCCGGAGCCCGGAGAGGCGGAGAGCCGGAGAGGAACAGGGACTGCACAGCTGCGCTGCGGGCCGCCGGCGGAGAGCCCGAGGAAGGAGCGCCGAGCCGCCGCCCGCCGAGGTGCCGAGCGCGCCAGCCGCCGCCGGCCGCCGCCCAGGCCCCGGATCTGAGAGCTAGGGTTGCTGGGTTGGAGACTTCAGTCGCTCGCAGCTCGCTCGCTCTGAGCCAGGAGAGGCGGAGTTGTGGACTTGAGTCGGCGAGTCGCTACGCGAGTGGGCCGTGGGCCGTTTTGGGCGTGGGTCGTGGGAGACGGAGACGGGAGACCGCAGCGGACTGCCGGGCTGCCGGCCGGACATCCTACCGGGATTAAACCCGGAAGGGTTCGCGGCAGCGCAGCCCATCCACGTCGCCCTCCGCTCTCCCTCGGCCGGCGCGTGTCGCCCAAATTTGCGTACGGCCGGGGAGGCAAATCACTCCAGTTTTTTCGAAATTACGTAAAGGTCCTTTTTTCTCGCGAAAAGGTCCCTGCGCCCAGTTTTTTTTAAAAAAAATTTGGATGGCGCCCCGCGGGTTTCCAAAATTACGTATAGGTCTTTATTTACTTACGTACAGGTCCTTGCAGGTCCTCGGTTTTTTTCAAAAAAATCCTTTTGTTTTTCCGAAATTACGCACGGGTCCTCAATTTTTTTTATGAAACTCCCTGCGAATCGCCGTCTCTTTTGCTTCGGTCCACACGGTGGCTGGCGTGGCGTGGCGCCACGCCTACGTGGCTAGTTTAGAATACTAGCTGCATATAAGCGCGGTGCACGCCGCGCCAGCTACCGTGCGGACCAAAGTGAAAGAGACGATAATTCGCAGGGGGGTTTCGTAAAAAAAACCAAGGACAAATGCGTAATTCCGGGAAAATCAAAAGGTTTATTTGGAAAAAATCGAGGACTTGTAAGGACCTGTACGTAAGTAAATAAGGACCTATACGTAATTTCGAAAACCCGCGGGGCGCCATCCAAAAAAATTTTTGTAAGAAAAAACTTGCAGGGACCTATTCGCGAGAAAAAAGGACCTATACGTGATTTCCGGAAAACTGGAGGAAAGTGCCTCGGCCGGCCGTACGCAAATTCCTGCGCCACGCGCCGACCGGCCGAGCGCAGGGGGCTGACGTGGGCGAGCCTCCGGCCAGGCATTCCGCGGGTCATTAGGTTCTGGTGATACCTGAGACCCAATTACTAATATATATATATATATATATATATATATATATATATATATATATATATATATATATATATATATATATATATATATATATATATATATATATATATATATATATATATATATATATATATATATATACTATACTATACTATACTATACCTAATATATAGCAGATGTTTTGCAAAAAATTTTAGGTATTCAACTGAATACCCATGAATTACTGTAGATCTGCCCCTGTATGCATGCCTGATTGGACACATTATGTGCACCGCAGGACTGAAATTGAGTGGTATCCTGGGAAAAACCTGACACAGAAGATTCTCAAAAAGAAACCCAAGAAAGGTTCAAAGAATGCGAAGCTTATTACTAAAACTGAAGACTGTGAGAGCTTCTTCAACTTTTTCAATCCCGGCAAGTACCTGATGATGATGAGGACATTGATGAAGATACTGTATGTTTAAGATATGTTGTTCAACTTAGAGGGACATCACTTTTTGCATTGTTTCATGGGAAACTTGTTCTTCCAATCTGTGATGTAGGCTGATGAGCTTCAGGGTCAAATGGAACATGATTATGACATTGGGTAAGTGCAGTTCATCATCATTTGCCGTGCAATGCTGTATCTGTCACACCTGGTGATGCTATGTTATGGTTTGTGGCATATTGCTCTCTTGCTGATTTTTTTAATTGATATTTGACTTTTAGGAGCACCATAAGGGATAAGATCATCCCTCATGCTGTTTCCTGGTTTACTGGTGAGGCTGTGCAAGCAGAGGATTTTGGGGAAATAGAAGATGAGGAGGAGGAGGATGACGAGGACGACGATGAAGATGAGGATGAAGACGATGATGAGGAAGAAGAAAACAAACCAAAGAAGAAGGTAGCCTTACGCCGTCATAGAACCTATTTCTGCTTGCTTCAGCATTACCATGTTTAATTGACCTTGCTAATACATTTCTTTTGTAATTGTCTGAGCAGCCGTTGGGCAAACAAAAGGTACAAGTTCTACACTAATCTCCAATGAGTAATATTCACTTGCCTTGTTCCAGTTAGTAATGTTATTATCTTATACAACTCATGGTATATCTTCTACCAGTTACCACCGAAGGGTGGGGCACAAGGGAACACTGAGCAACCAGCGGAGTGCAAGCAGCAGTAGAACTGTTCCGGTGCGCTGGGTCCCTTGTGCTGGTGTTGGTTGATGCAGTATTTTCCATTGAATTGCCCAGGAGATCGTTGGTTGTGTTGTGCGCAGGTGAGATTCTATTGTTGATATACTGGAGGCATGTGCCGGTTTTGCTAGGTGGTGAGGCAGTTGTCTGGGGCACGCAGTGTTGTGTTCAGTGGCGGAACCAACCTAAGTTCAAGCCCCAAGCTAGATCAGCTGTTTTTGGACCGATTCTTAAGCTAACTCTATTTTTATGATTTTTTATAAATTTTGCATGGGTAACCTAAGGCCTGATTCCGCCACTGGTTGTGTTGGTGGATGTTTAATGGTTTGGGACAATGTTAGCGTTATGTTCTAGTTATATGCTATCGGATGATACCCTAAGATTGTGTAATTATCTTTGCAGTCTGCTGATAAGCTTTTACTACTTGTCTGAAGATGATCTTCTATCACACACTGGGTCAGGCTGGGACTCGTTTGCCGGAACTCTGTGCCATTTGATCTTGCCTTGATTTATGGATGATCATCGTTGATTTGGGTGCTGGCGGACGATTGGAGAAAGTTATTGTTCTAACCTCAGTTTATGTTATGAACCTTCAACAGCGGTCCGGCAGGAAAGCGTGAGCAATGCTGTGGTTTATCGTGGCGAGGAAATGTTTTGAGACGGCCATGCATGCAGACTTGAAAAGAATCCATGGTCGCTGTAGCGTTAAGTTCATGTGTACGAGTCTAGTTATTTCCTTGTTGGTGATAGAAACAGATTGCTAACTTGATCTACAGGGCCTGTATGGGCAACTAGATTGCATTCTTATGTCTCGCAAAAAAAAAAAAAACTAGATTGCATTCTAGATAAATAGTACACGTCGTTTTAGTGTATAAACCTGAACCGAACTTGCAAATCTAAAGCACAATATCCACTTTGGCAAACTTGAAGAAATATAAGCTGGGCGATCCCATGGCACACGTAAATAACAGCAATGGAATGGGGAAAAGGTAACAGGAATGGTCAGTTTGATACCACCGAGCTAAGCAATTTCGTAAGAGTTTCTATTACTATTATAAAAAAAATTGGTGGTTGTAGGTCTATTCTCCTTCAACCACTTTATTCATTTAACTTCTCATTATTCTCTATTTTTTAATCGATCAAACTAATTCTCTATTTTTTAATCGATCAAACTAACTCTCTTTTCTAATATGATTTTCTATATATTCAATGAGTTCTATTAACGTATAGACGCATAACTAGTCACAGAAATATGAATGAATCCATGAAATAGCCGTATAGTCCTAGACTGCGACCCGCAGCGGCCCACTCCACAGCGCCGAGCGGGCCGGGCTTGTACACGTACCCAGGAAGGCCCATTCGTCGCTCGTATGCTCGACACTTGGACGCATGGGAGGAGCAGATCTGGAGCTAGGGTTTTTCACTCGCACCCTCCGTGACCGTGCTCCGCCTGGTTCGCTGGGCGCGCCTCCTCCCGCGTGAGAAGAAGAAGCGGCGGCTCAGGCTCCGCCGTGAGAAGCAGAGGTTGGAGGCCGTTTCAGACTTTCAGGTATTTGATCTCCGTTCCCATGCCCATCTTGCAGGCGTTCCTACTTCCTACCTTTTGCCCTCTTGAATTCGATATGATGCAAATTACATGTAAATGTGCGTTCACGCAGAATCAGAGATCGGCACAGCTAGGTTTAGCATGACAGATCTGTCTAGTCTTTTTTTAAAAAGCCTTTTTTTTTAAAGCCACAGATCTGTCTAGTCTAGTGACTGGTGTAGCAGACAAGGCTGTATCTGGCCAAAGCCTCGAAGCCGAGTGATGGGCTTGCAGTAGTTGCGATTCGTAGGAAACGATTAGTAGGTTAGCATGTGGTGTTATAGAAGGAAAAAATAACACGGTGAAGCAACCATGAATCTGAACTATGCAGTTACATTTTACGAGTAAAAAAAGGATTTCCGATGGTTACACTGTGCACACTGCTGATTTTGGGCTATTTGGTTTTGTGTATTGGGGTTTCAATGTTGTAAACAGTCTTGTCAGTGATATCACTTCCGTTCTTGAAAAAAAAAGTCAAGTTAATTGCATAATTGCGTTAGATGTCCTTAGGTGTTACATACCTAAAAAAGAAAGAAAATGGCTGGAAATTTGGAAAAACAGGGAAATTTAAGTAGTTTGGCATGGAATCTTGAGCAAAATTGGAAACTTTGAAGGGTGGCTAGCCTTGCAACTTGTGGCTAGTTATGTTCAACTCCTGAATGATTCGATGTAGCAGCCAACATGATGCACTACTGCAAAGTTGTGGCCCTATCCTATTCAGTTGCAGGGTTGCTATTCAGTAGCAGGGTTGTAGTCAATCTTCGTGTATGCTCGGTGCATTTGGCATTACTCTATATCTCAGTGAGTATTTTACAAGAGACTTGAACATAATCTTTAGCCCAAAATGAAATCACTTTTATTCTATTTAAGCAGTAGCTTGGTTAATTGCCCATCTCTAGCTATCTTGTGAATTCAACTGGCCATGCACAGGATAAGCAACTTAAGAGGTTATGTAGCTGTTCTCTGCTAAAATCACACAATGTTGTATATGAACATACGGAGAAATGGCATGATAACAGAAAGAAAACACCAGTAAAGATGCTTTAGGTTAAATGATCATTACTGTTTTTTTACCTGTTAAGTCATCACTGAAGAATGAAAAAAAAAATCACATCTAACTTCCTCTAAATGTATTTCAGAAGCGCAAAGCTCGCGTTTAATCTGTGCTGAAATTGCTCATTTATGCATTACATGCTCCAGGAATACACCATGGAGATCAGACCGATGGTAGCTCTGCGTGCTGCCCTAGTTGGTGGGGTAGCAGCATTTGCGAAGATCGCCGGAGCGATGAAAGCTGCAGGAGGTGTGAAGGTTGGTGCAGCAGCCACAGCTGTGACAGCAGCAGCGACGGCTGCCATATCCGGGAAAGACACAAATAAAGATAACCCAAAGCCAGAAACAAAATGATATTTCCCATGAATCTGTGGAGAAGGCCTGCATGAAAAATGCCTCCCCAGAGTGTAGATTAGTGTTCAGCAAAATACCAGCTTTTCATGGTTGCTGCTCCACCAGTGCTGGAGTGCTGCGGGAGCTAATCGTGGTCTACGAAAGGATGCCGTAATCAATAAAGTTACTAGAGCATTTTTCATGCTACATGTGTTTTAAATTGGGAATAAGAATGACATCGTCGAGTTTTCCCTTACTGATGGTTTGGTCCCATGCAATAGTTGTTGCTCAATGTGATAATAATTCAATGGCACGGTGACAGTGTTCACCCTCGATGCTAGGCTGCTAGCCTGATTTCTGCTGCTTCAATCTGGGGTTCAGTGTAACAGCTAGCATTTGTTTGCACTTTGCAGGGAGATCCTGGAGTCCCTGTGCAGCTTCATAGGTCCCCTATATGTAGAAGATTGGACAACTACAGCTTCTCCCTTGTAATCTGGGCATGCTCCGTATACTGATGTCAGAGTAACAGACTAACAGACAACGAATGACTTCTTTGAGATTAGAACACGCTAGGCCACGCTCGAAGGGCCAACTGTGAGCCTGTGACTGAGATGAGTATGCAAAGCACGTTGGATATGCAGCCTCACAGGGGCTGTTTGGTTGCCTGTATACACTTGACCTGTTTCAGCTCATGCAAGGAGCGTGTGTTTGGTTGCCTGGTTGGCTCTCGGAGCCAGGTCCATCACATGCAAATTTTCACCTCGAGCCAAGCCCGAGGGAAACGAGCAGAGGGAGCTTCGCTCCTCAGCCTGGCCCAACGGATGCAAGGAGCAGTGCGGAGGCAGGCAACCAAACAGCCCCATAACGAATGAAATCGATATGTACAGCAAAAGCAATGTAGGGATCAAGTATATCTCAAGTTCTTAACAGAATGTTCTGGCTAGCACATGTTACACTCTAGTACAACATATAACTCGGCCTGCTACAAATGCCGTTAAGACATAAATATCTGCAGGTTGAAGATGCATGTCAAGTTGTCAACTGCTGCTCCTAAATCTCCAAGGTACGGTAAAAATCCTGGATGGGAGAAAATAAAGGAAATGTAGATGAGGGAAATTATGATTAAAAACCAAGAAATATATCTTTGCACTGATCCAAATATTTTGTACAGTTAATCCTACAGGATGTCAAGTCGTCCAATGCATTGCAACATCAACTTAATTTTTTTTAAAAAAAACATGCAAAAAAAATTGTCACAGAGAAGAGAATGCACATATGAGTTTTCAGTGTGGCAGAGATGGTAATTAACCAAATGAAGAAACTAGGCACTGATGCTAGCTAAAAGTCAGCGCATATCCTTGATGAACTGAACTAAAACCTAATGGATTTAACTAATATCCAAAAATATTGTTAGACAGGCTATTCTCGTACAGGGAAAAAAAGCAAGTGCGAGTATATATAGAAAAATGGAATGTATAGTGTAGGGTAACTGACAAAACAGCTGAACTAATCGGCAATTGGTAGTTTTCAGAGGGCGGCCAGTTTATCCCTAAAAACTAATCATTAAACCATAACTTAACGCTATATAAGAGTACTCGTGAAGTTCTCTGGCTACTGCAATAACTAGTCAAAAGAACAACTATAGAGGGGGAGATTAATCAAGTACACAATAGCTCCATATTAGCTTATTGATATAAGCTATAGGACTGCTACTCCCAATGCATTCCACCAAATAAATCGCAACAGACGGAACAGCAAGATGCAACTGAAGAAAGACATGGAAGATGGGGAATGCGGGAGCTGCACAGGACATGTAAAGTGAGGATGCTTCTTCAGAGGATGAATCCAATCTCGGAGGATGAAGTTTGGGAAACAATCAAGAAGCTGCCGACAGATAGAGCCCCAGGCCCAGATGGTTATACAGGCAGATTTTACAAGGCATGTTGGCAGGTGATTAAGGCGGATTTCATGGCGGCTATTATCACCTTGCAGCAAGGTGATGCAAGGGGGCTTGGACTGTTAAATGCAGCCTACATCACTCTGATCCCGAAGAAGGACGATGCAATGGCTGCGAAAGACTTTCGCCCCATCAGCTTAGTGCATAGCTTCGCTAAGCTAATAACCAAGATCCTGGCAAATCGGTTGGCACCCTTCTTGGATCCTTTGATTTCTGCAAATCAGAGCGCTTTTATACGAGGAAGATGCATTCATGATAACTTCATCCTAGTGCAGCAAACAGTTAAAGTTTTACATCGGCAAAAGGTGCCTAGCCTCTTCCTCAAACTTGATATATCAAAAGCGTTTGACTCGGTTTCTTGGTCGTTTCTTTTGGAAGTGCTGCAGTATTTGGGTTTTGGTTTGTCATGGTGCAACTTGGTGTCTAGCTTGCTTTCAACATCCTCAACTCGAATTTTGCTGAATGGTGAGCCGGGAGATCTCTTGCAGCATGAGCGAGGGCTTCGACAAGGGGACCCCTTATCCCCCATGCTCTTTATATTAGTGATGGATATGCTTAATAGTTTGTTTGTGAAGGCAGGGAATGAGGGGCTGTTGCAACCTTTATCCAGACGTTTGGCTGGACAAAGATTGTCCTTATATGCTGATGATGTTGCTTTGTTTATCAAACCGATTAAACAGGAGCTGCAGATTACTAGAGACATTCTCAAGGTGTTTGGGGAGGCTTCAGGACTGCAAACCAATATCCAAAAAAGCAATATTATTCCCATCAGCTGTGCGGAAGGTTCCTTGACAGCAATTCAAGATACTTTGCCGTGTTCGATCTCCGAGTTTCCTTGTAAATACTTGGGCCTGCCGTTATCTTATAAGAAGCTTCGGAAGAGGGATCTTTTGCCTTGGGTTGAGAAAATCGCTGACAAGCTCCCGTGCTGGAAGGCTTCTCTCATGAACAGGGCGGGCCGTGCCACGTTAGTCCGGTTTGTTCTCTCCGCCATGCCGGTTTATTTGTTAATTGCCATCAGCGTTCCGAAGTGGTTCATCAAGGCGGTGGACAAAATCAGAAGAGGATTCGTTTGGCAGGGTAAGGAAAAGGCTAATGGAGGTTGTTGTCCAGTGGCTTGGGATAAGGTCATGAGACCGTTGGATCTTGGAGGCTTAGGCATCCCCAACTTGGAGGTGATGGCCTGGGCCCTACAAATCAGGTGGCTTTGGTTTAAAAAGACCAGAGCTGATCGGCCATGGACTGACCTTGAGCTTCCCTCGCATCCTAACTCCATAGCTCTTTTTGCCATCGCAGTCTCTACGGAGATAGGGAATGGAAACAACACTCTTTTCTGGACTGATCGTTGGCTGCATGGATGCTCGATTGAAAATCTTGCGCCGACAGTTTTTGCTTGTGTCTCTCCAAGAATCCGCAAGAGCCGGACTGTGGCTGAAGCTCTTAACAACATGGATTGGACCAGGGACATTCAAGGAGGCCTGTCTTGGGCTGGTTTTGGAGATTTCCTTCGGTTATGGGACTGCCTCATGGAAATTGCGTTATCTAACCAAGAGGATCGCCACTCTTGGAGACTAGATGCAAGCGGATGTTATTCTTCCAAATCTGCCTATAAAGCTTACTTCTTTGGCGCTGTGACCTTTGAGCCTTGGCGTCGGTTATGGAAGACTTGGGCCCCGGCCAAATGCAAAATGTTCTTGTGGTTGGCAATCCGAAACAGATGTTGGACAGCGGATAGACTAGCTAAGAGGGGCCTCTCTCATCCAGATAATTGCCCCCTTTGCGATCAAGAAGATGAGACGGTTCAACATCTTTTAACAACTTGTGTTATGGCAAGACAAGTTTGGTTCAGATTGTTCAATCCATTGGACCTAGCAGATTCAGTCCCCCGACAAGACGAACGGAGCTTTGCAGATTGGTGGCGTAAGACGATGAGAAGAGTTAAAAAGGAGCACAAGAAAGGAGTGAACACTCTAATTATTCTCGTCGCCTGGATTTTATGGAAACACAGGAATGCTTGTGTGTTTGAGGGGGCTTCTCCTTCGGTTAACACGATTTGGAGTGAGCTGAAGGACGAGCATAGCCTTTGGTGCATGGCTGGGGCGAAGAATCTGCAAGGGCTAGGTCTTGCGTTTGCAACCTTTGTCTGATAGGGCTAGGTCGAGTTGTGTTTGGTCGCTTTTTGTTTGTTTCTTGAGTCTGTGTAAAGCCTCGCTCATATTTGGTCCCCGTATGAGTGAGGATCCTGTAGGGGACCCCCCCCCCCCTCTCTCTAATGAAATGAAATGCAGCTCTCCTGCGTTTTCAAAAAAAAAGGACGCTTCTTCAGAAAGAACAGATTGTTTTATCAATGCATCATCTTCCTAGATATTTTCCATTATGATATGCTCTACTTGACGTGATACCAAAACTAACACAAAGATAAATAGAAATAAAGAATAAACCAACTCAAACCACAATAGCAAAGGACAATGTTCAGATATGAGAGCAGTTTTTTTAAGGGAATATGAGAGCAGGTTTGAGTTTTCAAGTAGGACTAACATGATGGTCTTGGCACATAGCCTTCAATTTTGAGATATGGTGCTTCTTCTCACAGGACGAGACCAATAGCTGGTAATCTGAAATTTAGAAAAAGGCACATAAATATATAAGAAAATATGTTCATCTATAGCACATTATAGCACACTGCTTGTTTAGATTATTTGGACCAAATAGACCTAGAGAATATATTTTTTTCACTGCGCATTCACAGAGAAAGGCAGCAATAGGAACAATATTACCTTTTCTATTTCAGAAAACAGGTGGGGGGGGGGGGGGGGCATCAGAAATGGCTGAGGAAAGATGTTACTACCCTTTTCTAGCTCAAGAAAAGTATCTCTAGTAAAACATCAACAATTTGTTGGTTTAATCTCTAAAAATTTATCTAGGCTGGCAAACCAAATGGGAAAACATAAAAAGATTAATTCTGTATGCAGCAATGCCCTCTCTGAAGGCAATCAGAGAGGGCTGGGCAATACATGAACGCATTTGACCATCTCTTCTCTGCTATAGATACCTATGAAGCAAAAGGACCGTTGTCTTTCACCCCTTGTAGGCACATCCCACAATGTTCAGCAGGCTATCGGATAGGAACAACGATGAGATGGCGCTTTTCAGGTAACACACCAAAAAAGATGGAAACAACCTATCTTCCTTGATTGATTGGAAACATGCCGCACAATACTGTTGGCAAAAACAGATAGCTCTACCGTCTTATTAGCTTTCGTAATTTAGCACAAGCATCTAGCTTGTACCTGAAAGCGAGCAGATATAAACTACAAACCAAACTAAGGCTAACTATGGGTACATGCAAACATTTGATGTTCACAATTTCTGAAGTAATAACGTCGATAAAATCAAGAAGGATGTGAACTCTATATCAAGCCATTCAACAAAGCATAGCAGCACTACCTAATTAACCGATTCTTATGTAAATCCTAGCCTTCTTTGCCTAGGATCAGCATAAACTCAATCTGAATGTCTAGCTTGCGTGTTTTAGTTTCGTAATCATGTCTAGGTGATATGTGGAGGTAATGCCAAAAAAGCTCTAGCAGTGGCTGACAGGCCATCACCTCCACAGATGTAAATACGGCATGTCCCAGAACACATGCTAGCATCCTTGTAATCCTACATGTGCATGGCAGCCTCCAACAACTGCAAGAAAAAAAGGAACAGGAAACAAATAGCAGTCAGGCATCGGATCAAGCTGACCACCCTGAAGTCCAAACTCCTAGGAATTGATACAACAAATTCACACATCCTACCTTCTCCCTTGCCTGAAGTCCAATCTCCTAGGCATTGATACAACAAATTCACACATCCTAGTATCCTACCTTCTCCCTTGCCTCAGAGAGATCACGGGGCTTCATTGTTGGGTCCAGGGTAGCAAATCCATAGCCTTTAAAGCAACAAATTCCAATTCAATCTAGAAATCGAAGAAAACATATGTATTAGAACTGAAAATCCACCAATAGAAACAGAATGAATGAAAAATCCAAGGGTAGGAAGGAGGGCAAGCATGACTGTGACAACTACAGCCTTCCTTAACTTGCTCCACCTCCACTCCCGGAGCCTCTCCCTCACCGGGATGCTGGTGGCCGTACCAGCAAGAGAAGCCACAAGCACTACCCAAGAGTCTCAACTCTCAAGTAAGGAATAAGGGATGAGTCATGAGTGTAAGACCATATGGTGGCAGCCCTATAAAAGTGATGAGTATTCGACATTGCGTGTGCCTTACTTTTGTTGTTTGAGTTTGATTTTTGTAAATTTGCATTTTGACCTGTGCTTTTCCAGTAGCACCGGTTAGACCAGCCTGAGGTGGCGGTCTGACAGCGGTGTGGCTGTGGTCTGACCGGCAATGCCTTGGCGGCCTAACCTGCGCGATGTAACCGGCCGTTGCTGGCGGTCCTACCAGCGCTTGGGTTGTGGTCTGACCGGCCGTGGTGGCGGTCTAACTAGAGAGTGGTAATACCAACCCTTTGTTAGCGGTAGCTATTTTCCAGAGATTTTTTGGAGGTTTTTGGTTTTGTGACCTAGTGCGGTAGTACCAGCATTGTAATCGCGGTATGACTGGTGGGTGCTAGGCAGTCTGATCGGCATGGGTGCGACGATCAAACTGGCTCCTGTGATAACCTGAGTTGGTTTGAATTGTTCTTTGTGGTGTTAGTCACAACGGGAGTTTGTGCATGTGTTAGCAAGGGTTAGCCATGGCGTAAGTCTATGCATATGTTTTGCTAATTGGGGATCAAGTGCATGTCATTTATGCTTAGATTGATTGCTTTATCTTTGATGTGCATATGCTTTGATGATACATTGCGGCCAGCTGCAAGCTGAGGCTTGGTGACCAAGTAATGTCATATAAATCCAGGTGGAGCATCATCTCAAGCCGAGAACACGGGAGAAAGGCAAAGATCGCAAGGAGGTAATGTGTGCATGTGGTGTACCAATTAGTCTTGTGCATTTCAAATGGTGACGGTTCTCAAAGCAAACATACGATTTTGGTAGCAAGCATTAGGTATCATGAGCTATGGTATGATGTTGGCGTGCCATAGGATTTGGGCATTTTAAGTGGTGACGGCATCGGTGCAAGCGTACGATCTTGATGATAAGTTATGAGCATCACATCATCGTGAAGACCGGCAGATGGTAATTGAGAAAATTGTCTGAAACCAGGTGGAGTGACGGTTTGCAAAACCGCATCACTGGTCTACGTGGTTTAGGTCGCGTCTTTATGAATGGAATGTCTTATTAGGCTCATGGAGCTTTTGGAAGTCACGCTTTGAAAAACGTGCAAGTATGTATAATATAAAACTCGTTTGTATGCGGGTTACCGGGTTTCCCCATATGTAAGTGGTGTGATGCACTAAGGAGTAGCTAGTTTGGTGTGAGATAAGGAGCCTCCACTATATAAGTCTTATATTGAGTTATAGACCCTCCAAGATTAGTGTTAGGGTTTCCTTGTGTTACAGCTTTTTGTGTTCTAGGCTTGAGCTTTGCTATCCTGAGAGATTGGATGTAAAACATTTCTCTCCAAGTAAAATGAATATCCAAAGTTTGCCCAAGTGAGTTGTGTCATGGATCTCCTCTTGTGCTTTTGATTTACGTGCCTTTCTTATTTGGATTTCTCTCCTTTTGATCTTTTTTGGTGCCAAGGACGTGTATGAGGTGCAATGTTCAAGAAGGCACTAGGCGGGGCCTAGGCAACTGAATTAAAAATAAGGATAGCAGGCGAAGATAAGCAATAACACACACACATATAATGTTTAGATAAAAAAATTGTTACCTAGAGCAACAATGGTAGCTCTCCATCCATTGATGTAAAATTTTGATGTAAATGCTTAATGTAAACATCATCTTGTGCTTTCTTGCCCCTCTTCTTGCTTTTTGCCTCCTCAATAGAATTACGGCACTTTGCTTGGTCTTCTTTTGTAGATTTGGGACATCTTGCAACATTTCCTTAAATATATGCAATATGTTACTTAATCCTATAGATGCCCCCGGAAACCACCTTGTTGCACAAGACACATTTCACCTTGTCCAAATTGTTTGGATTCACCAACACCCCATATTCCCACTCTACGTCACCCGATTTTCTCTTGAGGCTATCTTTGGTGCCCACCTCAGGAGCCGACGCAGCGGATGACATCCTAGTGTAGTATCATATTTATTCATACACAAATTAGTGGATTACACAACCATTCAGCCAATGAAGAATAAAGTGATGAAGCAAACGGGCTATAGCCTGTAAGTACAAACAATAGTGCTGCATATAAGTAGTTAAGTATACAACACGAGCAAAACAAAAAGGGAAATCTCATAACTACTTGAATTGAGCATTTAACATTGTGTTAGTACTTAGCAGTTCATAACTTGACTACTTGAATGAAGCATACACGGTACCACACTGTTCGTCGGACATCACTGGCCGGCCCTTTTTAATAACCACAGGATCACACTGTCTAGTCCACACAGACACACATACCACCTACCTGGCCAGACGATGCGAAGCGGCGGAGGTCAAGCTGATGCAAAGCAGCAGAGGACCGGGGTGAGGCGGCAACGGTGCGGAGGTGAAGACAGGATGAGGCGGCGACAGCGCGGTGCCAGTGCAGAGGTGGCACAACCACGGCACAGAGGTAGCTCGGTGCCCGCGTGGAGGTGGCGCGGCGACGGCGCGACCACGGCACAGAGGCAGCTCACGTGACCACGGCGCGGAGGCAGTTTGGCGCCCACGCAGAGGCGACGCGGCGACAACGCGACAACGGCACGGCGACGGCAGCGTGGAGAAACCCTAGCCGATTTCCGTTTGTTGCAGAGGTGTGTGCGACTTGTGAGTATTTCCTTTTGTGCCGTGACTTCTACAGGGCTTCTTGAGGGCATTTGGCCTCACCACCTAGCCCACGGGTGCCTCGCGCATCTAGGCAGCCGCGCGGTCGCCTCGCCGCCTTCACAACCGACTAGAACCATAGGCGAGGCACCGGGTCACCGCCCAACGCCTAAGCGGCGCCTAGGGCACCTTTTAGAACACTGATGAGGTGGAGATATCTTCTAAAGATAAGATCTCATCCATCTAGGCATGATATAGAGAAAGTTTTTGAGTTGGCTCGGTTTTTGTCAAGAGAGATATGACAACCCCAAGTCATTTTACTGTTCAACAGTCTAACCGCCCCAACGAGAGATCTGACCGCTAGCAATTAGAGGTCAGACTGGTGAGGCCCGGTGTTTCCAGAGTTTTGCTTTCTTTGACTCAAGGCATAAGTTTTCTTTTCTATTTTACATATGTAACAAAGAAGCGCACCAAAGAGAAGTCCTTATTGTCCAAGGATCTTACAGTCTGAAATTAGGAGGTATGAAGTTCATAAGCCTACCAGTCCCAGAGTAACAAAGTTGAAAATATAGTTAAGAGATAACAATGTCTCAAAGCCTACCAGTCCCAGAGTAACAAAGTTGAAAATATAGTTAAAAGATAACAGTGTCTCAAAACAAAGTTAAGAATTAAATGACCTGAAATTACCAACCGGTCAAAATTGTTCTTCCAGTCTGGTAAAGGCCCAAATAAAACTAACGAACCAATTCGAACCGGTGTTTCATTTGTTAGGTCTGATATACGAAGTTTCCTTCAAAACATTGTGGTGTTCTCCGTGGTCTGCAGTCTGCACAGCAAAGAAATAAATGAAGTTCAGCTATGAAGTTTCCTTCAAAGGTGGGCAAGAAAATAATTTAAAATAGCAATGTACATTGAGGTCATTTATGTTCTCCAAAAGCAGCTTGATCACACAACCAGCTCAAAACTGCAACATTGCAACACCAAGTGTATCACTGGAAGAGTGGTAAATAGTGCACATGAAAATAGTTAGCCCACTAACAGCATGGCAGTAGCATTGTACTCAGGACTCAGCAAGAGAATCAGAAAAGGTATAGTGCAAAAGCATAATGTTTGTAATTTCTCCAAGTAGCATATCATATAAAATGTCCCTCGGTCGCTCAGTCAAAATATCACATTGCACAGTACAGCCATCAAAAGGAGACCGAGCTACCCATCTGGACAATTCAACAGTTATATAAAAGCCCGATCACGCCTATTAAGAAAGTTGAATTTTTTTGTTCATTTGAAGGATAACATCTTCGAATGCCTCACAGCCATCAAAACTTTGCCCTTTATTATTCCAGCTTAGCAACCTATCATGAAGATCAATTACAAAATCTCTATCTTGACCTGCCTGATTCAGCACAAGTAATAAATTTACACACTTGAGCAAGTATGGGCCTGTCTTGGTTCTGAGTTGACTGACAAAATGACAGCATGTATCATCACATTCAAAGATCACTGCAGACATATGGTCAATAATGTCAAGCCAGCCAAAGATGAGACATGCACCACTTAAAGCACATCTTTCAGTAAAACCTCTGCAGCTGGCTGAAAAATCATCGTTATCAACATGATCTTTTGCTTTTCTGTGCACCTCATTTGACTCCAGAACCAGCCCAGTGCTTGTGTAGTGCAGAAGCATGTCACAGTCCTGCTCATTAATACATCTAGAGGACACAAGCAACACTCCTAAAGGAATCCGTAAATGCAGAAAATTAAGGCATGAGGTAGGGAAGTCTGATAGTTCTTCATGTTGCACTTGACTAACGGCAGTTATGCTACAAAACTTCACACAGCGATCATCAAATTCTTTAATCAGGGAATTGACAGGGTTGGTTGACACATGAAGTTTCTCCGTATCCCCAACTGTGGGTATTCGCAGTTTCCCCCTGTGATTTACAGTACTAGTATGGTATGCATAGCTTGAGCATTTTTTGTTGTTCCTGGCCCAAGAGTGTGATAACTCCAAAATATTGTTAGCCAGAATCTGTTGCTGATCTTCATTGGAAGGGCATAGCACCCAAGAAAGGTAAAAGGCTGCCCTCTGAGCAAGACTGACATCACTTATTGATTCAGCAATTATCTCCTTGGATAATGTTTCTGATAGATAACCTTGCGAACCTTCCTGATGAAATAGTAAAGCAGTAGCAAAATTGAACCAGATAGGGTAATTTATAACCATCGACCTGCAACACCACAATTAGAACAGGTGCAATTAGCTTTGAATTGGACAAAATGCTAAAAGTCCTGACAGTAGTGTTTGTATATTAAATAAGCGTACCAAGCAGAACTATAGTTACATTTGACCGATCCCTTTGATGGTTGTGATTCTAAGTTTTTCCATGAAGAGTGACTCGTTTGTGTTTTGCCCAAATAAACCATAGTGTCTATATAAGAAACAAGATCCAAAAACCTTCTGCATGATATGGGCCCAGTTAGTATTGCAAGCAAGTCACTTTGTTGGCTTGGGAAATAAGCATGTGAAAAGGGAAATTTCTGTCCTAATTCCATGGATATTCCCCATGACATTGGCTCGAAAAGAACATCTAATACTGATGACACCACTGCAGTGTAAAGTTCTAGCACAGAACCCAGACCCCTGCATAAATAAATAAGTAAATTTTATAAGAGCAAATCTTTAAACAACAAGCCAAGAATGTATAATTCATTAATGCATAAATGTAACATTTTTAACAGTGTTGTGGGCAAAATGTCATTTAGACCAGGAGGAAGAAATGATAGAGGATTAAACAATCAAGTTTTGCAGTTAATAGAGTTTCCATTTACAGAAGATTAAATAATTAACCGCCGATAAAATTTAACAACAAATACTAAAAATGTTTGCATCCATTTATTCATTTTGGAGATATTTTGAAGCCAAGGCCCGCAGAGTTCATTTGGTCATGCTCATCACCCAGTTTTCTAAAATGAACTTCAACTTAGCTGATTTCAGGCTTGAGACACACCACCTTTAGATTGATTTGTAATTGTAAAAATGTGGGCAGAAGGCGACTGACAGAAACATGACAAACTCAGTGCCAAAACAAAGTACAGAGCATTTAGTACGAGTATTGTTAGGTGTGAACTTACGTCGCAAGAAACCAGATATGAAATAATGATCTCATCTCCATAAACATAGGTGGGGAGCAAACCAAGCATATTAAAATCACACGCCATGCCATCCGATCATGTAATTCTTTTCTCAGACAAAGCAAGGGCCTTCTAATTGCTTCCTGTAGCATCCCTAAAAGATCATGTTTTAGAATTGATGGATCGAGATGCCATAAAAGGACTCTGCCAAAAAAGAAGTTGTAATGTCAATAAGTAGAACACGTAAAAGATATGGCAGGCACATTTTGCTCTAGTCCAGGCAACAGCAGAAATCATCACCTTATGTAAGCATAAATAAGATGTACGGACTGTCAATACTGTACTAAAGTGTAAAAACAGTAGAAAAGTTTTGAGCAAGAGAGAGGGAAAACCTAAGGAAAAATTATACAGTAAGCCCAAAATATCAATGTACACTTTCAGGATTCCCATTGCATTTTATCATGTATTTCCTTAATCCTATAACATGTTTGCAGCCAAGAAATTATTTGTGTTCAAACACGAAGACAGCACAATATCAACGTATATTGCACTACTTCCTTGATCCTTTCTTTCACTAACAATAGTTCATGAATGCTAGTACTTTGTTAGTCCATATATAACTGCCCCAAGCATACCTTAGCGGGATTGAGCGATCACTAGGAAGCACTTGGTAAGATGGATGCCTTGTTAAATCCATAGCAATGGTACCCATGACAGAAACGCTTTCTTCATCTTCTTTGTAACATGGTAAAGGAAAGAGACACTGGTAATGAGGGGATAACAGCGCCACTTTCACAACAGCATACAATAGATCATAAGAATGTCCCGTGACTGCTCAAGAAAAATGACACAAGATCAACATTAAGGCAAACAAATAATATATCAACCTAGAGGCATAGGTGGTGTGACATGAATTTCATAAAGTGAGCACTGAACTGCGAACTGCAAAGAGTTGAATGACTATTACTAAACCACAGGATACACGCTAAGAACGCGGTATCATCTTTAAGTTCGTTTTATGGTCACAGTATTGATGGGCGTTGCCTCTCAAGGCTAAAACAGCAACATGAAATTATAAGAGAACACAGGGGGTGGGAAATCTCACCATCACAATCCCCCAATTTCTGCAGAAGGGCAGCGCACGAGCGAACCAGCTCGCGGCAATCCCCGGGCGATACGGAGCTCCCGACGCAGAGCATCTCGGCGCCGGCGCCGTCGGGCCGGACCACTCGGCACGAGACCGACGCGGAGAGCGCGGAGACGATGGTGCGGACCAGGCAGTCGACGAGAGCCCTATCCACCTGCAACGAACACTCACTCACATCAGCACCAGCCACCAAGGCTAACAAAAGGTCGGGAACTGCATTGATCGAAGAGGAAGGGAGACTAGGGGGCTACCTCTAGTGAGTCGAAGCACATGAGGGAGAGCGCGACGTCGAGAACCCTAGTTCCGGCGGTGGCGGCGGGGTTGAGGGCCGCGGCGAGGGAGGAGATAGAGGATGAGAGGGAGTCGCCAGCGCCGGAGCCGGGAGGACGGGAGAGGCGGGAGGCTAGCCCGGCGAGTAGGTGGGTGAGGTCGTCTAGGGGAGACGCCATTTTTTGGGCGGGACGCGGCGGGAGTGGAATGGAAGGGTGGCGGCTGCCGCGAGAAGAGAATGGAAGCGGAAGATAGTACCAGATTGTAAATTTTTTGGAGAAAATTGATCATTTGCCACTTTGAAGAGTGGGATTCGCAAAATTGCCACTTTCAAAATTGGCTTCGTAAAAATGACATGCAGTACATTTACCTTTTGATTACCATGCCATTTGAGTCATTTAACTCATTTAATATTTTTTTTTCTAATTTCAGGGACTGGAAAAAACCTTTCTACCCTTACTAAGTTTTACACTGTCGTAGTGGCCGTCGGCCGCCGCCCAGTTGATCGGCGAGGCGTACCACCACTGGTCGCCGGTGCTCTCCCACCGCAGTGGGAAGTAGCAGGACTGCTCCATGCGGGATCTTGGGAGATCTACTGGTCGATGCTGCAGTGCAATTCGGAGTGAGCTCAGCTGATCACATCACATGGGAAGGCAATGCCAAGAACTGCAGCAAGGTAGAAGAAGGAAATGTGCATAATCAAGACACCATGTGAACTGACCAAATCAAGGGGGGAAATATTTCTTTATTGTTTGCGGTTGGATTGGAATATTAGGATGCAAGCATTTGTAAACTGCATGAAGAGATCATGCAAATGGAGAATAAAAGCAGGTGAAGAAAGAACTGGATTCTTGCCTTGAGTGTCATGTTTTGTTGTTGCAAAAAAAAGTTGAGATTTTTCAATGACAAGTTTCTAGTGGGAATATTAGGGGGCAAACCTTGCGCAAATCGCAAGAAAACCAGAGACGCAGAACAAAACACCACCAAATCTTACACACAAAAGGAGTATATGACAAAACAAATCTGAAAACAAAATACCTTGTGAAAGAACTAGCCGTATGGAAGCGTTACATGCACTGGTGGAGGGTAGTTGGAGCCAAACAGAGCAGTGCAAAACTTAGCAAGGGTAGAAAGGTCTTTTCCAGCTCCTAAAATTAGAAAAAAAATATTAAATGAGTTAAATAGCTCAAATGGCATGGTGATCAAGAGGTAAATGTACTGCATGGCATTTTTGCGAAGCCAATTTTGAAAGTGGCAATTTTGCGAAGCCCACTTTTCAAAGTGGCAAATGATCAATTTTCTCAAATTTTTTGTCTGTATAATATTTTGTCGAGTATTGCTATACAACATTCGACTGTTTTTTAGACAAAAACAGTCAAATTGATCTGGGACGTTAGATCTCTATCCAACAGATCCACCCATACAAGCCCCCTCAAAAAAATGACCCCCTCCAAAAAAAAGATCTAGAGCGTTGGATCTCCATCTAACAGCTCAAAATCTAACTGTTTTTTGTCCTAAAAAACAGTCGAATGTTGTATAGACACTCCCTATTTTGTCAGTGCCATCGCGAGCCGGCAATCGCCAGCGAAAGGCTCTGTTCTTTTCGGCTGTTAAAGTTGCTTTTTGGTTTTTCTACAGTAATTAGTTTTTAAACAAAGTATGTTTTTAAGATAAGGTCTACTAGTTAATTATATTACATACTGTACTAACTTCATTTATATCAGCAAAAATCACATATAAATTTCTGTTAGGCCATTCTCAGTGGAGAGTTTCATGGCGTTGTTTCCAAGACTGCCACATCATGTAAAATGAAATGAAACATCTATCCTCAATGCATAGTTTCAATATATTGTTTCATAGACATTTAATTTCATAACTCATATAGAGTTGGTAATCGTGCCAAGAGAGTTTCATCTAGATGAAACTCACTTCTTCTCTCTCTTCTTAAAAATATTGCCATATTATCAAAAATACCTATGTGGCAGCCTATTAAATGTAGATGAAACTCCCACTGAGACTGGCCTTGCCTGTAATCTCTAGCACGAACAGCCTAAAAGCTACAGCCAAAAAGAATAGGTCCAAAATACCATCGCAAGGAGCATGTATAGCCCAATGTTATCACCAATGCGCAAAATTCTCGGCACTATCATTACCATCATATTTTCCATTCTAAGACCGTAAAATAACCACTTTACCTCTATTCTTTCTTTTTTTTTCTAGCCTCCATCGCATGCCAACCTCATCCTCACCATGGACCTCATCCATTGTTGTCACCTCGATCCTCACCATGGACCTCATCCATTGTTGTCACCTCGAGTCGTCTGAGTGCTTTGGTAACTATATCACCATCTTCTTTTCTTGAGCCATCACTGAAAAACCCCCAAAATCGGATCCCTCCTTGTCTTCCTCACTCCCTTACGACCTCATCAAGCCCTTTCTTCGTCGAGCTGCACCACCACCGTGTCCTGGCGCTACTCACCGTCCCCTTGCCTAAGCCAAACCACAGTCCCAGCCTCTCACCATGGAGCTCTACTGCTGCCCCATGGTCGTGCCACCTCAGGCCAAGCTGATGCCACCGTGTTCTGTCCACGTCGCCCTACGAAATGTATTTTTCGAGCCACTGCAATAAAGCATATATATTTGAACAGATGTAGGATATAAGGAAACTAATTAATGCTAATAGCTTTTACATTGATGTCTACATATTGAACATATTTGAAGGTAGGGTTTGTTCACAGACTTTCTTTAGTACCATCTTTTCCCCAGGGCCAACTAACCAGTGCCCTGTGTCAAGTTTTGCTACACTGTTGTATTCCTTTTTAGGCATTACCTCATTTCTCGAGTAATGAACAAACAGTTAGGGGTGCAAATTGTAACATCCTGAAAAATAAATTAAGGAGTTTTTAAATTATTTTATTTGTTTCCATTTGGAGTTGGAGTTTGTGGAAATTTTCTAAGAAAAAGTTGATGGAAATTCCAAAAGTTAAATAAGAAATGAACATGTTTAAATATAGAAAATTTAAAAATTTAAATAAGAATCTGAAAAGATGATCCAGAAAGGAATGGAGGAAATTTTGGTTTAAACATAAAGCCCTCATTTTAAATAATGCCATAAATAACAAGGAAAGCAAATAAATTAAGTACCAACAATAGTTGAAAATATTTTTGTTAAGTCCATAATGTCATCAGGAACTTCTGTAAATTTTTCCTAAATTTTTGGATGTATTTTCATATTTTTCTGACCTTATTGGAAATTTTTGGCAATTCTAAAAGCTAAAATAAAAATCTAGAAAAATTAAAAACTCAACTTACCCTCCGGCCGCCACCTGGACGGCCGGGATCAACCCACGTCGCCGCCCCATCCCGCCTTCCCCTCCTCCCGGGCCGCCACCTGGCCGTTCCCGATGCGCGACGCGTCGCCCGCGCCCTCCATCGCGCGGCCCAGCCCCGCGGGCACAGCGCGCGCTCGCCCCGCCTCTGCCACGCGGGCCCGGCGCTCCTTCGCTTGCTCTCGCTGCCCGGTGGACCGCGCCTCGCGCCTCGCTGCCGCACGGCCCCACGCGCCAGAACCCCTCTCCCTCTGGCCGGTGGCCCCGCCCGCGTCTCCTTCCTCCTCCCCCTTTCTTCCTCCACGTGCCCGCAGCACTAGCTTCGCCTCACCCCTGCTCTCCCTCGCGCCTGCCGCAGCTGATCGTTTCCCCCTCTCTCTCACCCCGGGGGCAAGGTTCAGCGCACCCCCTGTGCTCTCTCTCCCGCAAAATCTCGGCGGGATTTGGTTCGCCTCCCCTCGTCGGCGTGAGCAGAGCGGAGGCCGCCGACGTCTCGCCACGCGCCCCCTCTCCCCGGCTATAAAAGCGGCGTCTGCGAGCTTCAAACGCGCCGCACTACCCTCTACTTTCCTCCCCTGGCCGCAATCTAGCCATAGCACCCCGAATCGCCCGTCGGCTCCCCCTTCTTCCCCAACTCCGGCGCCACCCTCCCCGCCGCTCCCGGCCACCTCCGGGCAATCCCCAGCTCCCAGAGCTTCGCGGGAGCCCGGCGAAGCCAACCGCCTCCCTCACCGGACCTCTCGTCGCCTGAACATCGCCGGCCTCGGCAGCCTTCCCCAAGCCGCCGCCGTCGCACGCCGCCGGCCCGCCACCGTGCACCGCCACCCCGGCCGTCTACCCCAGTAGCATCGCCGTCTCGCGGGGATTACATATCACGCAGCCCCCAGCCCTTTCCGGCCACCACTCGCCGCCGGCGCCGTCGCCTCCGACTCCTCTGCCCGGCCGCCTCCCCGAGCTACCTCAAAAGGGTATGTTGCCCATAAGGGGTAGGCAATGCCTCCCCCGCTCACTTGGTTATCACAACGCGTCTCTCCTCCCCCTTGCTCCCGCGTCGCGTGTTCGAGCCCCAACTCCGCGCGCGCGGTTGAGCGAATTCTTTTATTTTCCCTGACTGACAGGTGGGCCCCACATGTCAGTCACTGCAGACAGGGCTGCCGCTGACCGCTGGGCCTCACTGGTCAGTGGCACATCTGCACCAAGCCCACACTGACATGTGGACCCCATGAACAGTAACCGGCCCCACATGTCAATAGCACAGAACGTAAATAAAAAGGAAAATTAAAAATAAATCTGAAAATGCCAGTGGGACCCACTGTCAGAAATTTGAGAATATTTGGAATTAACTGAACTGAGAACTTTGAATGATCATAACTTTTTATTTTAACTCCAAATTGAACGAGACAAATTTCTAAATTCATCTAAATTCAAGATCTGTCCAATGGAACCGATATCATAATTTTTAGAGTTCATATGAATTTTTGGTGATCTTTTGAGTGATTGATTGCTTTTCTTTTATTTGGGTATTTCGCACGATTAAATAGCATACGAAGCTCAAGAGGAAGAATTCGAGGCAGCAGCACTAGGAGATCCGGATAATCCAGCACCCGACCACTGTAACTCAGGCGAGTCAATACTTTGATCATGTTGAACCTACATTTCTGCAAATTACTTTGTTTTAAATTAACAAATTGCATTGCTGTTAGTTTTATGAAAATACATGCTAAATTTGATATTCTAGTTATATGTCGTTGTTTACCGTGAATAATATTACCCCCTCCTTTGAATATTTGAATATGTGAACCTTGTCGCCTTAGCAAAACTATAATAGTAACTTTACAAAAGTAAGTCCATAATTTATATACGCCATGCTTAGCATTGTTTAGGTAATCATGGGCGCGAGAACGCCCAAACATCACTTTAATCATGAGAAAAATTTGGTTGGGTCAGTCATGGTGGTAATGACTGATAAATGTTGGATATGATTATTTTATATATCCAAAAACCCCCAACATGCTTAAATATTTGGGCGGATGGTTCGGGGGTGTGGTGCTGGTGTGCACGAGAGTGTGGTTTGTGGTAGAACCGTCCAGATACCAATAAGGACCGAATCTTGTCATGTCAACCCGTGTACAACAGTACAACCACAAGTCTGTAAATTACAACTTGGCTTAGTAGATTTACCGGACCCTGAAAGTCATCCTTCCAGGAGGTGGTGTGAGGATGTGCAAGTGGCGGTCTGTGAGACGGCTTGAATGGGACACTCGTAGGGAGTGAAGTTCTGCTGTGGCGGGCTAGCAGGAGCGGGGAGCCAGCTGCTAGACGTTCAGAAGGAGGACATCCCGCACAACGTATGGGACCCACCGCAAGTGGGAACGACCCATAGGGTGAAATGATGGAAAGGGCGAGGTACTTTGAACGGTTACTGTGATGGTCTGCTCAACCACATGACTAAGGAATCATGTGAGGCAACGAGTTGATTGTCTCTTGTGGTGAAAGTGTACAAACTCTGCAGAGTCAAAACTATTCGAATAGCCGTGCCCACGGTCAAGGGCAGACATGGGAACTTAACCAGATATAGTTCTATTTCAAAATGCTTTGTGGGCGGGAATGGAAAAGTGGAAGAGCAGTGGAAAGCCCTGGTTTGGAATTGTCCTGGGTGTCGTCCCAGTGGTAAGTTAAGCGGCTATAACGCTGAAGAATTGCTATATGGTGCAGATGCCATGTAATGGTGGATGGAATCTGAATCACTATTATTACTGCATTCAACGTATACGTGTGTTCAAAATGCTAGGTCTTAAGGATTTTTATATAATTGTATTCAAAAGCACTCTTCGCAAAAAAATAAAATAAACCAAAACCATCCTTTGAATAGCCATACATGTTATATACTGCATTCTGTGTGTTGATTCGCTGAGCACGGGGTCGGAGTGCTCACGCTCGCTTTGCGGCAAAAATCCAGAAGCAGGAACGCAAGACCACTACGCCTACGAGGAAGCTCCCGCTACGGAAGAGAAGAACGACGAAGGAAACTAAGGCGTAGGCTTCGTTGGTTAGACATGGACAAGTGGACATCCGGCGTTGTGTGCACGTATGTTACTAGTTAGCTGGTGACATATAATGCACACAGTACCTTCCAGTCGCTTGCCTGTGGATTTGGGTTTGCTTTTGCTATGATTCCGCTGTGCGTGATTGTAATAAATACAATTGGCTTAATCGGCCCCTTTTGTAAACTATCACCCGACGTGGTGTATTTCAGTTTATGTAATATAATGGTTGCTTATGCGATGTATGAAATGATTCAGCAATGTACCTGTGTGCACTAACTACTGATCCAGGGATTAGTGCAGTGAAACACAGTAAGATTCAGATTGAAAAATCTGGGTCTGACACAAATGGAGCGGATATTTCCCGACCAACCGTCCGTCCGTTTTAATTCGGATACAATTCGGAGTAAATTTTCGGATATCCGAAGGTTTTGTCGGATACGGAAACGGATTCGGATATTTTTTGTCGGATACGGAAACAGATTCGGAACAAGCATTATCCGACGGATACGGAACTATCCGTATATTTTCCGAATAGTTACCGGATAGATACCCGGATAGTTACCGGATACGGAAACGGAGTCGGATACCTGGCCTCTCCGCCGGCCAGATGGGATCTCCGACTCTTATTGAAATGCAGCATCATTTATTTATATAAGATTGCTTGTTTCGGTGGCTGTTGTAACGTCGGTACACTCGTATTATATCTCAGTTTGCTTAATTTGTCTCTGTCACCATGTGAAATTTGCTTTCGCTCATTATCCGATTAAATATTCGTGACCGAAACTAACCGTATTTGGAGTGGCATGTATTCGCTCCGTATTCGTGACCGAGAATATCCGCATTCGTATTTGTATCCGACACTATCCGTATCCGACTCCGACAAAAAATATGGAAAATGATACAGGATGAGCAATATCCGTCCGTATCCGCTCCGTTTGCACCCCTACAAACAGTTGATGCTCCTTGTTTTGCATCACAAACCCCCTTTATTACTGGTGAAACACCCTTATTTCTTCTTTTATTATTTGAGTCAACCCAACTTTATTACTCACCTTTTCCTACTGCTACTTGCAGAGTGGTGACAAGGCTTATGTTCTGTGCTTTGTGGAGTTCAGTGATGCAAAATGTGCATTGACTGCTATGGAGGCTCTCCAAGGTTCTTGTTCCAATGGCATTGATTTGTTACATTGATATATTCACTTGATATTCCTTCATATATCCTGTAGGAGGCATTATTTTACCTGGATCAAAATAATCATAATATACCTTCTTTCTTACATAAAGTGTGAATAGGAGCTTGCAAGGATGGGATATACACACATGTTATACTCAATATATAAAACTGAATGCTGCCTTCATGTGCTTGCTGTCGATGGACCGTGTTCTTTTCCGGTACCATTGGACAATGTACAGTAGCTCTAGGCTCTGTTACCATGTTAAGTTTCAGACTTCTATACACCAACCATCTTCCTCAAAAGCTTTAGCTATTAAAACAAGCCAGACAGTTCACTGATATTTCATAGATATTTGTAGTGGCAAAGTTCTGCAGAACACACCTAAGGGCTAAGTATAGCAAGAATCAACTTGTAAGAATGAGCATTTCTTGGTTTCACAGACTGAACTTCCACATGGTTGTTTTGCAGAACTTCCACATGGTTCTTAAGATCCAATTTGCAAGGTTCCTTTTCCGACCACCTGCTACACATGACGATAGGTGACGCCTTAGCGTGCACTGATCACTATTTTCCATCATCCCCTAGCTAGTAGTTGTAGTCCAGACACTGGGGCATTGTAGGTAAGAAGTTACGATCCAGCTTGTAACCTGTAATGGTGTCAGTTGTCAGTTGAAGATGGCTAGCAGGAGTCTTTATATGACACCAACACATGGAATGTGTTCTTCTTTGCCCCCATTCATGCCTACATCGCCGTACCGTTTTTGCATATTCAGATTTCTGAAAACCTCAAATATGGTACAAATAATGGGCATTAAAACTGGTGGTGAGCAACTCCAGAGACAGTACATTCAGGTGAATGTCCTACAACTTGTAGTGATGCAGTGGTGCTGAAGGGCGACATCTTGTCGTCGAACCGATGCAACCCATCAGAGCATGTTCTTTTTGGCTGCGGCTTATTGCTTTTGGCTGCGGCTTGTGGTTTTTTGGCTGTTTGTATGAGAGATTACAGAGTAACAGAAACTCACGTGCGGTTTTTGCCGATATAAATAAAGTCAGTAAAGTATGTACTACAATTAACTTGTAGACTTTATCTTGAAAAAATATTTTGTTTAAAATCTAGTTACTATAAAAAAATACCTAAAAGCAACTTTTAGAAGCTGAAAAGAACAGGACGAGTCTCGAGCTGTCAATTCGAGACAAGCTGTCGTCCAAGTCTTCTTCCATCCTGCACAAAAGCCTCAAGATGTCAGGTTCATTCTACTGACTATCGATCTCACTGTCGAATCTGAACACTCGCGGACGAAGGAGAGGTTAACGTCGACCACAGGGCGGCGAGAAGTGTGCCTGCTTGTCGGAGGCGTCCGCCGTCGCCTTCACGGTGGAAACCGCCGGAGGTTATACGGAGGCGATGAGGTAGAGGATTTGCAGAAAATCTCGGCACACTTTTCAGGCTGTCGCACGGGTTTGTGCTGCTTGTGTCTGTAACTGTGGTTACCATTGCACGGGTTGAGTTTATCCATGGTTGGAGTTGCAGGCCTTCCCGTTTAAAACGTAGGGATTTTTACAGGAAACGAGGTAGTTTTGTGTAGAATCCTTCCGAAAATCATCAGGAGCAACCAGGGCTTCGGTACGTAAGACTGCAGATCCTGAGCTTATCACAACTTTTTTGGAAACAATAGCTTACCAGAACTTTTTAGTGAGCTTTAATTTTTCGCTCATTGGACTTGACATGTACTAACTTTTCACGGGGCAGGAGAACTTTTTCTGGTGCCTACTCATTCTGGCTTATAAGCATGAGCTTATAGCTTATTTAGTATCATTTCGTCTTTTTTGTATAATACCTGACACTAACTTTTTAGCGTAATTAAGTCAAAAAAAAAGAAAAAATAGGTTATATCATTACGGATAATGTAAAGAAATAAAAAACAAAAAAGGCCAAAAATAAAAAAAGCCAGAAAAAATAAAATTAAGAAGCTAGAAAATGACGGAATTAAGAGAAGGTGTTTCCATATTGCCAATCATTCGTGCGCCGTGGATTTGTGACATGTTGCGCCGTCTTCTGCCGTCCGATTTGGATGGTGCATCCCTGTGATTGGCACGAGAGCTGTCGCATTCCCTCATTGGCAGTTTAGGGCGGCGTCCTTCAGCCGGTGTATGTAAAGTTATTGGGCATCTGTGCTGTTCCCTTGTCAAAATGTAGCATGCCGTGCTAAAAATAACATCGTATTTCTTCGAAGTGCTACCACTTCTGGCAAGCGAGTGACCGGAAAGACGGTGACCGTTCTTAATAATAATTATCTTCTGCCGATGGCGATACATGGACACTACTTTTTAAGGAATCAAATATGTAAAATCGTACATTATGAAACAAAATGAAATTTTGTCAAAATCAAGATTTGGTTTGAATTCCCAATTCTCCTTTGCCCATCTCCTCCCTAGCCCTAATCTACACAAATCTCAGCGCAAGCTAATCCCTAAATCCATGCCATTGCTGCCTGGACGGAGGTGATCAAGCGGTCACTGTGCTGTCCGACAAATCTCGCCGTCGCCCCGTTTTCTTCGTTGCCAAGCCATCGTGAGCTTCCCCGCAGCTTCCAGCCCTTGCCAATCCATCCCCTCTGGTCATGGCGCCGTACACCTCGCAATCCCCATGTTGATTGTCTCTGGTACGACCGCAAGGCGTGGCAACGCCGCCGTTGCCCGCGCGCCCTCTCTCTGCTCCTTCTCGCGCCTTCCCCGGGTATTTAAGCGCCCCCAAGCCCTCCATTAAGACCCATCGACCTCCCTGAAGCTCACCAAGCAACCCCGAGCTCCCTCTTCTTCCCCGTTGCCGGTAATCCCGAAAATCCCCAAATCCATGCCCTAATTCAATGTCCCATCTCCGGCCATCCACTTCCCAATTCCCTCCGCCTATAGCACCTCCATGGCCCTAGTATTAAATCCCAACCGCCAATTTGATCCTCCAACTACCCCTCTTCCCCGGCACCGATCACCCCTCCATTCCCGAAAGCCGCCACCGTGGCCAGCCCAACCTGGACTTCCCGAGCTACAGCCAACTCCTCTTCAAGCTTCCTCGGACCCCATTGATGCCCAAGAACCAGCCCAATTACCCTAGAAACCTCCCGGTCGCCTCAATTTCCAAAATTGGCCGTGGGAGAGGTGACCTCACCGCCGGCGATTGCCGCCTCCATTAGACCCACAACCGCCAAAAATGGAACCTCCATTCCATGCCGAGTCCACCCATACCCCTCACCATCGTCGCAGGTCGCCCTAGCGTCGCCGCCAACCACCGCCTCCTTCCCCTGTCTCGCTGCGCGCGCGCGGCTCAGACGGAGAAGAAGAACAGTAACCGTTCGGTTACTGTTCACCCGACCGAGCCCCTCTGTCTCGGCTGAGTCGCACCCACTCGCCCCGCGCCCGTTGCATCCGATTGGACCCGAGTGACGCGGTCGCGCCGAGCCAGCTCGTCGAGTCCGACCTGAGCCCGATGAACAGTGTTGAGCCCGATGAACAGTAACCGACCCAAAGTCCAAAATACATATTTATACTCCCCGGATTCGTTTCGAGCCCGCCAACCCAAATCCAAGACCCATTTCCCCATATACCCCTCCTATAAACCCAAAATCCCATTTTATTGGAGTTTTTCGGATTTTCTTTATTCTTTTCTTTTCTTTATTCCTTGCTCATTCCTTTGGGTATGGAATTAATATTATTTTATTTGTTTTGCGTTAGCCTCCGGAGTCGAGTTTGCACAGGAGCCAGAAGGAGAAGCGCAAGCACAGGTCCAGTCCGCGGAAGAATACGAACTAATTGAAATTACAGATTCGCAAGGCAAGTCACACATACCTTGATCATGTTGAACCTACATTCCCGTTATTTAATTATTTATCAGTATTTTCATTATGTTATTTGTGAACTGTTATTTTGTATACAATAAATGCTTAGAATGACATGATACTAGTTATGTCCTACCACCCGAAAAAGCCCAGTCTAATTTGATGGCCATATTCACCTTGACAAGACGTAGTATTATTAAATAAAATAATATGTAGTTTAGAGAATCAGCAACATCTTCTATTATTAAGAGATTCTGTATTTATTTGGGAAAGTGGTTCTAGGGTAAGCGAGGATCGTTGGATCCCGTGACCTTAACCTAGGGGGAAGGTAAATGTTACAAATCAATGGGAGTGTTAAAGCACTGGACAGATTTGTAGAAGGGAATTTGCCACCGGTGAAAATATAAGGACTAGACCCTTATACTGAGTAAAGAACATAGTGATCGCCCAACCACAAGCGTTGATACATCAAACCTGGTCTAGTAGCTGCTCAAATTCGATTGAACCTCTACACACGCGAGGCGGAGGCAAAGTGTGAGTCCGTACGGAAGGGAGTTAAGAAGGGCCGTATGGAAGTTGGCGCCATTGTTGTTTTTATTACTGATTTAATTATCAGATGACCACACAATAGTAGGCTGAGATGAGTCAGAGGTTTTTGCCTGGGCTTATCGAGGAAACCTACTAGGTAGAGGCTATATAAAGAATTGAGCAGTGAACAGCCTTGTTTCCTTTACTCTTTAGCGGGAGTTAAGGAATCTTGTGGGTAAAGCAGGGCAGCTTTGCAAAGTCATGACAAATGGTATTCGAATACGCCGTGCTTCTGGTAAATGAAGATGTGTTTAATGGGTGATTCCAGCATCAAGGCATAAGTAGAATTGGAAAGGATTTGGTAATATTGAAGGTTGATAATCAAGCTTGAAAACCCCTTAATAAAATAACCCTTTTCATCTTTAACTGGTTTCCAACTAAAACTGCATCCACACAAAATAATAGACATGTTTCCCTTTTACTTGACATACCTTGCATGAAGTTATTATTAAGCTCTGTGTGACTTGTTGAGTACAAGTGGTAGTACTCATGCTTGCTAAAAACATAAACAGAAACAGCAAATATTGAAGAGGCAGGAGAAGACGATGAGGTGATACTGTACGAGGTTGATGAAGCATGGAATTAGGATCGTTCTTCGCTCAGGCGTGCCTGTGGTTTCTTTTGTAATGTAACTAAGGGCAGTTGACCCTACTGTGATACTTGGCTTTTAGCCTTTATATTGTAATAAAGTTCGCTTTTGCTCTTAAGCTTGTGTTGGCAATGTTATACACTCGTTGGATATACTCGCAGTTGAACAGTCCTGGGCAGCTGCGAGGGTTTTCATAATACTCCCAGAAATGGGGGTGTGACAGAGTGGTATCAGAGCCCGCTTGCTTGACCGTAGGATGACCCTAAGTGCGTTAAGGATAATTGTGAAAACTATTTTACTTGTAAAAATGAGTTACATAAAATATCAATATTATTCCTGTGTAATCTCTTCCCTGTCTACCTTATCTATCAATCTTATTTAAAAGTTAAGTTTTGTTTTTCCAATACTATCTATATTAACTCTTGCCTGATCTCAAATCTGGCGATGAGAGTAGATGGTTAAAAACAAAAAAAGGTTCGTGCGTCAGTATAGTTGAGCCCTTTTTGCAATAGTATCTTTTGCTGTGTAAAACAAGTTGAGATGTATACCTTGTATGGATGGTATGTATCCAACTTGTATAATGAATGAATAAAAATTATTTTGCCTAGTGGATAATTTGTTTGCCAATAGTATCCCTAAGTCTGTTCCCTTCAACTTTCAATCCTTCTATTTCACTCTGGAGTACTTACCTATTTCATTCTGATCTTACCTTAACTCTGAATTCTTACTTCCCTATCTGACCTCCTTAAAAACTCGCTGCAGATCTGAACTCTCAATTCCATCGAGCAAATCAAGATGGCTGGAACAGGAGAAGGATCCCAACAATCAGGCAGCCCTCGTCAAGGAGATGTACCACAGCCCAGCCTGGCAGCCATATTAGCAAAGATGGAAGAAAATAGACATCAGGCTGAGTTGAATCAATCACGTATGATGGAACAACACATGAAGCTAGTGGAGCAAATTGCTGCGAGAACGGGAGGAATTAACCTGCCAGCACCTTCTGTTCAATCCAAATGGCCAGATTTTCAGAAGACTCGACCCCCGGTCTTCTCTGCTTCACCTGATCCTATGGTAGCAGAAGATTGGTTCTGGGATGTCGAAAGAAAGCTGAATACAATCCAGTGCAGTGAAAAGGAAAAAGTGCTATACGCTTCTCATCAGTTACAAGGTCCAGCAGCAGCCTGGTGGATGAACTACCAGACTATGCTAGAAGGTCGGGAGATAACTTGGAAAGAATTCGAGGATTCTTTTCGTCAGACTCATGTACCTGCTGGTGTGATGGACGCTAAGCGTCGAGAGTTTCTCGCGCTAAAGCAAGGAACCCACACGATCACGGAGTACCTCCACCAGTTCAATACCTTAGCACGTTATGCCCCTGATGACGTGAAAACTGAGGATAAGAAGATGGAACGATTCAAGGAAGGATTGCAGATAGCATTAAAGCACCATATCTCAGCCATGGATTTTAAAGATTTACCTTCAATGGTAAACAAGCTTATTATATCAGAAGAAACCCAGAAGGAGTTGGAAGAAACACAGAAAAGGAAAATAGTGCATGTGTCGCCATCTCCTGAGGCACCTAGGAAGTGGATATTTATAGCCCCGCAGTCCAAGGGACAGCGAGGGAAGAAGTTCATTTTCAAGCCAAAACCACAATTCAAGATTGGTCAAGGTTCCGCAACGTCCCAACAAACAAATACCTTGAAATGCTTTACCTGTGGAGGAAACCACTTGCAAAGACAATGTCCACAGCAATATGTAGTCTGTTTTCACTGTGGCCAAGCTGGCCACTACAAGAACCAATGTCCACGAGGTGGACTACCCTCAGATGTAGCCAAGGCCCAAGTTAGGGCATTGACATCTACACCTCGTCGGTTTATCGCAGTGCCGAAGCAAGAAGGAGGACAGAATCGTCAGTTTGTAGTCAAGCCAGTAGGGACACAAACTACGACTTCAACACCAACTGCAGATAAAGGAAAAGGAGTCCTGAAGCCAGTACAAGGAAGGATCAACCACATTTCCGCAGAAGAAGCAGCAGGAGCCAACGATGTCATCGTTGGTACGTACCTTGTTAACTCAAAGCCTTCCTTGGTTTTGTTTGACCCCGGAGCTACGCATTCGTTTATTTCTTTGGCTTTTGCTGTGAAAAATCAATTACCCCTCTCAACATTGCAAAAGTCCTTTTCTTTTCACACTGCTGGGAGCAATGTGGAATCTCACTTTGGATGCAAAGACTTGGATCTAGAAATCCAAGGGGTTAAATTCAAAGCTGACTTGTTAGTGTTAGAAATGAAAGGACTTGACGTCATACTGGGAATGAATTGGTTGGCTAGATATAAAGCTAGTATATATTGTGAGAACAAGCTAGTCACCTTGGTAAATTCAGAAGGGAAAAAGGTAGCTATAAAGACAGATTCAGCATTGGTAGAGAAGATGAAGACAAGTGCTCATAGTATAATGGTAGAAGAAGGAGTTGCCCAAATGCCGATAGTTCAGGAGTATCCGGATGTCTTTCCAAAAGAATTACCTGGAAAGCCGCCTGATAGACCTATCGAGCTTGCCATTGAGTTAGTACCAGGAACCAGGCCGATTACGAAGCGTCAATATCGGATGTCAGCACAAGAGTTGAAAGAACTTAAGAAGCAGATGGATGAACTGTTAGAAAAGGAATTTATACAGCCTAGTGTATCCCCTTGGTCAGCCCCAGTGCTGTTCGCCAAGAAGAAGGATGGTAGTCAAAGAATGTGTGTGGATTATCGAGGATTGAATGCTGTGACGATCAAAAATAAATACCCTTTGCCAAGGATAGATGACCTATTTGATCAGCTTAAAGGAGCCAAGGTATTCTCGAAGATTGACTTGAGATCAGGATATCATCAGCTCAAGATTCGAGAACAGGACCGTGAGAAAACAGCTTTTACTACAAGATATGGATTATTTGAGTTTACAGTGGTGCCGTTTGGCTTAACAAACGCCCCTGCATACTTTATGAATTTGATGAATATGGTGTATATGGAGCAGTTAGATCACTTTGTGATAGTGTTTATTGATGATATACTGATATATTCCAAGACAGAAGAGGAGCATCGTCAACATCTTCATATTGCTTTGAGTAAATTGAGAGAGCACCAGTTATATGCAAAATTTTCTAAGTGTGAGTTTTGGTTAAAAGAAGTGGCTTTTCTCGGACATATAATTACAGATGAAGGAGTAAAGGTAGATCCTGAGAAGGTGAAAGCAGTAATGGAGTGGAAGCAGCCAACCACGATAACGGAAGTCCGAAGTTTTCTTGGTTTGGCTGGATATTATCGTCGTTTTATCGAGGGATTCTCAAAAATAACCAGACCCCTTACCCAGCTCCTTAAGAAGGATAATCCGTTTATATGGACGGATAAATGTGAAGAAAGTTTTCAAGAGTTGAAATCAAGACTTACTTCAGCCCCAGTGCTAGTACTCCCTAATCCCGAGAAAGATTTTCAAATCTATTGTGATGCCTCAAAACAAGGATTAGGTTGTGTACTAATGCAGGAAGGAAAAGTAGTAGCATATGCCTCGAGACAATTGCGACCACATGAGACCAATTATCCGACGCATGATTTGGAGTTAGCAGCAGTAGTGCATGCGTTGAAGATTTGGAGGCATTATCTGTTAGGAAATCATTGTGAAGTCTTTTCTGATCACAAGAGCCTGAAGTATATATTCACTCAGCCAGATCTGAATCTCAGACAACGAAGATGGTTGGAATTAATCAAAGACTATGATCTCGATCTGCTATACCACCCTGGTAAAGCAAATGTTGTCGCAGATGCATTAAGTCGGAAGAAGTACCATAATGTCGCCTCAATTATGGAGTGCTCTGCACCATTGCATGAGGAAATGCAACGATTGAATTTGAATGTTGTTGAACAAGGCCAGATTGCAGCGTTAGAAATTCAGCCAACCCTAACAGACCAAATCAAGACAGCACAAGAGAAGGATGAAGAAATACAGCAGCTTATCAAGAGAAGGCGAGAGGAAAGTTCAACTGAGTTTGTTATAGATGAACAAGGAATCTTGAAGTTTAGAGATCGCTATTGTGTGCCTGACAATAAAGAGTTAAAGGATTTGATATTACGAGAGGCTCATTCGTCCCAACTTTCTATTCATCCAGGAGGCACCAAGATGTTTCAGGACTTGAAAAAGAGATATTGGTGGAGTAAAATGAAGAAAGAGATAGCAGAATATATTGCCCGTTGTGATACATGTCAGAAAGTGAAGATAGATCATCGGAAGCCTTCAGGATTGCTGAACCCTTTACCGATCCCAGAATGGAAATGGGATGATATTGGTATGGATTTTATTACAGGATTTCCTAAGACTCGAGACGGCTATGATGCTATTTGGGTAATCGTAGACCGACTGACGAAAGTAGCACACTTCATACCAATTAAGCAGACTTATGGCAAGAACAAACTGGCAGAGCTATACTTAACAAGGATTGTGGTATTACATGGAGTACCAAAACGGATAGTATCTGACAGAGGAGTGCAGTTCACATCGGAATTTTGGGAGAAATTACACGAAGCCATGGGAACTGATTTAGCATTTAGTACAGCATATCACCCGCAGACTGGAGGACAAACAGAACGAGTAAATCAGATTCTAGAAGATATGTTACGAGCATGCGCCTTAGTATATGGAGCAGCATGGGATATGTGTTTGCCATTTGCAGAGTTTTCGTATAATAACAGTTATCAGTCGAGTATCAAGATGGCACCGTTTGAAGCGTTATATGGAAGAGAATGCAGAACTCCACTGAATTGGACTGAGACTGGAGAACGACAGTTCTTAGGTCCTCAAATTGTACAAGATGCAGAAGCCCACGTCAAAATTGTTCGAGATAAAATGAGGATAGCTCAAAGTCGACAAAAGAGTTATGCTGATAATCGTCGAAAGGACTTGAGTTTTGAAGTTGGAGATCTGGTATATCTCAAGGTTACACCATTCAAGTCAATAAGAGATTTCAAGTTAAGGGAAAGCTAGCCCCAAGATATATTGGTCCGTTTGAGATTATCAAGAGAATCGGAGAAGTAGCTTACAAATTGCAGTTAACACCGAACCTGGCAAGAGTCCATAATGTATTTCATGTGTCTCAGTTGCGGAAATGTCTTCGTCACTCTACAGAGCAAGTGCTAGTCGATGACATAGACTTGAGGGATGATCTGTCCTATGAAGAGGAACCATTTCAGATATTGGAAACTACTGAGAGGCAATTGAGGAATAAAAATATCAGATTGCATAAGATACAATGGAGGAATCATACAGCCGATGAGGCAACATGGGAGAAGGAGTCAGATTTACAGCGAGAATTTCCCAACCTACTCCTCGGCCCGAGTTGATCTCGAGGTCGAGATCCTTTTTAAGGAGGGTAGGTTGAAACAAAATGAAATTTTGTCAAAATCAAGATTTGGTTTGAATTCCCAATTCTCCTTTGCCCATCTCCTCCCTAGCCCTAATCTACACAAATCTCAGCGCAAGCTAATCCCTAAATCCATGCCATTGCTGCCTGGACGGAGGTGATCAAGCGGTCACTGTGCTGTCCGACAAATCTCGCCGTCGCCCCATTTTCTTCGTTGCCAAGCCATCGTGAGCTTCCCCGCAGCTTCCAGCCCTTGCCAATCCATCCCCTCTGGTCATGGCGCCGTACACCTCGCAATCCCCATGTTGATTGTCTCTGGTACGACCGCAAGGCGTGGCAACGCCGCCGTTGCCCGCGCGCCCTCTCTCTGCTCCTTCTCGCGCCTTCCCCGGGTATTTAAGCGCCCCCAAGCCCTCCATTAAGACCCGTCGACCTCCCTGAAGCTCACCAAGCAACCCCGAGCTCCCTCTTCTTCCCCGTTGCCGGTAATCCCGAAAATCCCCAAATCCATGCCCTAATTCAATGTCCCATCTCCGGCCATCCACTTCCCAATTCCCTCCGCCTATAGCACCTCCATGGCCCTAGTATTAAATCCCAACCGCCAATTTGATCCTCCAACTACCCCTCTTCCCCGGCACCGATCACCCCTCCATTCCCGAAAGCCGCCACCGTGGCCAGCCCAACCTGGACTTCCCGAGCTACAGCCAACTCCTCTTCAAGCTTCCTCGGACCCCATTGATGCCCAAGAACCAGCCCAATTACCCTAGAAACCTCCCGGTCGCCTCAATTTCCAAAATTGGCCGTGGGAGAGGTGACCTCACCGCCGGCGATTGCCGCCTCCATTAGACCCACAACCGCCAAAAATGGAACCTCCATTCCATGCCGAGTCCACCCATACCCCTCACCATCGTCGCAGGTCGCCCTAGCGTCGCCGCCAACCACCGCCTCCTTCCCCTGTCTCGCTGCGCGCGCGCGGCTCAGACGGAGAAGAAGAACAGTAACCGTTCGGTTACTGTTCACCCGACCGAGCCCCTCTGTCTCGGCTGAGTCGCACCCACTCGCCCCGCGCCCGTTGCATCCGATTGGACCCGAGTGACGCGGTCGCGCCGAGCCAGCTCGTCGAGTCCGACCTGAGCCCGATGAACAGTGTTGAGCCCGATGAACAGTAACCGACCCAAAGTCCAAAATACATATTTATACTCCCCGGATTCGTTTCGAGCCCGCCAACCCAAATCCAAGACCCATTTCCCCATATACCCCTCCTATAAACCCAAAATCCCATTTTATTGGAGTTTTTCGGATTTTCTTTATTCTTTTCTTTTCTTTATTCCTCGCTCATTCCTTCGGGTATGGAATTAATATTATTTTATTTGTTTTGCGTTAGCCTCCGGAGTCGAGTTTGCACAGGAGCCAGAAGGAGAAGCGCAAGCACAGGTCCAGTCCGCGGAAGAATACGAACTAATTGAAATTACAGATTCGCAAGGCAAGTCACACATACCTTGATCATGTTGAACCTACATTCCCGTTATTTAATTATTTATCAGTATTTTCATTATGTTATTTGTGAACTGTTATTTTGTATACAATAAATGCTTAGAATGACATGATACTAGTTATGTCCTACCACCCGAAAAAGCCCAGTCTAATTTGATGGCCATATTCACCTTGACAAGACGTAGTATTATTAAATAAAATAATATGTAGTTTAGAGAATCAGCAACATCTTCTATTATTAAGAGATTCGGTATTTATTTGGGAAAGTGGTTCTAGGGTAAGCGAGGATCGTTGGATCCCGTGACCTTAACCTAGGGGGAAGGTAAATGTTACAAATCAATGGGAGTGTTAAAGCACTGGACAGATTTGTAGAAGGGAATTTGCCACCGGTGAAAATATAAGGACTAGACCCTTATGCTGAGTAAAGAACATAGTGATCGCCCAACCACAAGCGTTGATACGTCAAACCTGGTCTAGTAGCTGCTCAAATTCGATTGAACCTCTACACACGCGAGGCGGAGGCAAAGTGTGAGTCCGTACGGAAGGGAGTTAAGAAGGGCCGTATGGAAGTTGGCGCCATTGTTGTTTTTATTGCTGATTTAATTATCAGATGACCACACAATAGTAGGCTGAGATGAGTCAGAGGTTTTTGCCTGGGCTTATCGAGGAAACCTACTAGGTAGAGGCTATATAAAGAATTGAGCAGTGAACAGCCTTGTTTCCTTTACTCTTTAGCGGGAGTTAAGGAATCTTGTGGGTAAAGCAGGGCAGCTTTGCAAAGTCATGACAAATGGTATTCGAATACGCCGTGCTTCTGGTAAATGAAGCTGTGTTTAATGGGTGATTCCAGCATCAAGGCATAAGTAGAATTGGAAAGGATTTGGTAATATTGAAGGTTGATAATCAAGCTTGAAAACCCCTTAATAAAATAACCCTTTTCATCTTTAACTGGTTTCCAACTAAAACTGCATCCACACAAAATCCATCTCAGGGTCATTTTTTTCCTTCCGAAGCTTATGATTTTTTGCTGCTATTTATAACTTTTGAACTGTTTATACGAAGGATTATAGAGTAACATAAACTTACATGTGATTTTTAGTGATATAAATAAAGTCGATATAATATAGACTACAATTAAATAGTAGATTTTATTTTAAAAAGATACTTTATTTAAAAGCTAATTATTATAGAAAAACTAAAAGCTGAATTAAAAACTGAAAAAGAACAGCGTCTCAATCTTACCAAACGGGAAAATTGCATATGTAACCCATAGTTAGCAGTGACTTGTAGATTTACCCTACACTTAGATGGCTTTGCTATTTTGCCCCATACTTAGAGTGCCCCCTTATTATTTTGCCCCACTATTCACTTGGCTGGTATATTAATTTCATTTTTCAACATAGGAAAGGACAGATCTACCCTTGGCTCATAAAGGAATCCCAAATTGTGCTCTCCCTTCCTCTCTCGCGCACGCACGGCGCCGGCGCCACCTCCTCTCCATCCCGATATGCAAATCTCATCCACATCGGCTAAGGCTACGCAATCGGGTTTAACTGAAACAGGGTTTAACTGAATGCTTTGTCTCTTGCTTCCAGGCCATTGTGTTTGAATCAGAATGTAAGCCATTTTGAGACAGTGAGATGTGGATGCTTGTGAACACTGAATAGGACCTATACTGAGATGAATGGTGTAATTCAATGCATGCTCATGGTGATGGCCAAGAACCTGAGCAAAATGCAATCTGATATAACCTGATACGAATACTATACAAGCAGGGCCGGGCCCATGGGCGTGCAGGCTGTGAGCTTGTACAGGGCCCCCGATCTTCCTGGGCCTCAAAAAATCACGTGCGTGCGCTGCCGCTTCGTATTCTAATCTGGCGACTGGCGGAGACGTGCACGATGCGGAGACGTTGCTGCCTGCTGGCCGCCGCCAAGAACCTCTGGGAGACCGTGAGACTTTGCAGTTTGCACGATGCGGAGACTTTGCATGCACGGAGCCACGGACGTGAGGTGAGGCGTGAGGCAGAGGCATGCACGGAACCTCCGAGACGTGAGGCGATCCGCGGTCGCCGCCGTCCTCTCGGCTCTCGCCGCCAGTCGCCAGGCGCCAGCCATCTTCCGCAGTTCCGCCACCTCGCCGCAACTAGCGCGGACGGCGGACTCCATTTGTGATTCGTCGTCGACTCGTCGTCCAGTGCAGGTATTCGTTTTTTTTCAATTCTAATTTTATTGTACTAATTAAATCATTCGTATGAAAGTCTAGAACTGTTTGTATAATTTTAATTTTGTTCTTTTCATCTTTTGAAGCCATGTCTTCTGCAAATCGATTTAGAAAATATGAATCCGGTTCCCAAAAACGTAAGAAGAAACAAAGAATTGAGGAGTGAACTCAATGTCAGAAAGGAGCAATGGATAGATTTATTATAAAAGAATCACAAGTGTCTTCCGGTAATCAGGCACTTGATCAAGCTCCTGCACTTGATAGTAATATTGAACATGATTCTAGAGATGGTCAGACAGAGATAGAAAATAATGTTGAAGTTCAGGAAGTTCTTATTAATAACACAAATGTTGAAACTAATAATGATGGTGATAACAGTGAGAATGTTGGTGATTCTTTTCAGCCTGATATATTTGATCCAAGATATTGGGATTCACTTAATCCTAAACAGATCGACATTTTAGCACAAAAGGGCTCTACAAGAGACTTATCAATTCAGAAAGGTCCCAAGGATAGATATTCTAGAAGGTTTTCTGCACTATTCTATACTAGAATTCTATCAAATGGAGAGCATTGCGATAGAGATTGGCTTGTCTATTCTAAGGAACTCGATAGAGTATTTTGCTTCAGTTGTAAATTATTTACAAAAGAGCATAGAAAGGGTCAATTGGCAAATGAGGGGTATAATGATTGGATACATCTTGGTAGTAGGCTTAAAGAGCATGAGACAAGTGCAGATCATGTTTTGAATATGACCACTTGGTATGAGTTGCGTAGTAGGTTGCAAAAGGATCAAGCTATTGACAAAACTGCTCAGCGACTACTTGAGAAAGAAAAGGACCATTGGAGAAAAGTTTTATTCAGAATTGTTTGCATTGTTAAATTTCTTGCCAAGCATAATCTAGCATTTCGTGGTACTAATAGCAAACTGTATGAAGATAGCAATGGGAATTTCTTAGGTTTGATAGAGATGTTGGCAGAATTTGACCCAGTTATCCAAGAGCATGTTCATCGTATTACAAGTGAAAAAACTCTACATCATTATCTTGATCCAAAGATTCAGAATGAGTTGATACACTTGCTTGCTTCTGCTATTAAGTCTGAAATTGTAAGGAAAATAAAGAGAGCAAAGTATTTCTCTGTCATACTTGATTGTACCCCTGATGCAAGCCACCAAGAACAAATGTCTTTAATTATAAGATATGTGGATTCATCTTCAGATAATATTTCCATTGAAGAATCCTTTCTAGGATTTTTAGATGTAAATGATACGACCGGACAAGGACTTTTTGATGTGCTAGAGAATGAACTAAAGTGTCTTGATCTTGATATAGATGATGTGAGAGGACAAGGTTATGATAATGGGTCAAATATGAAAGGAAAACATCAAGGGGTGCAAAAGAGACTTTTGGATGTAAATCCTAGAGCTTTCTATTCTGCTTGTGGTTGCCATAGCCTTAATTTAACACTTTGTGATATGGCCAAGACTTGTGGTAAAGCTAAAGACTTCTTTGGAATCATCCAACGCATCTATACAACTTTTGCTAATTCCACTAAGAAATGGCAGATTCTGAAAGATAACATAACAGGATTGACTCTCAAGTCAGTGTCAGCTACACGATGGGAGAGTCGTGTTGAAAGTGTTAAAGCTATCAGATTTCAATGCGCTGACATTCGAGAGGCTCTACTTCAGGTATTTGACATTGACATATTAATAACGATACATTTCGTTTGGTTATCCTCAAAATTTAACTTATATTTTCTTTCTTTTAATTTCAGGTATCTGATATTGATAATGATGTAAAAACAAGCAGTGAGGCTAAAGGTTTGGCAAATAATGAACTTGGAGAATATGAATTTATAGTGACAATAGTCATTTGGTATGAGGTAGTATATGCTGTTAATTTAGTAAGCAAACACTTGCAAGCAAAGGATATGCTTATTGATGTTGCTATTGAGAAAGTGCAAGGGCTAATTTCTTTCTTCAAAGGGTATAGAGAAACTGGTTTCTTAGAAGCATTGGAGGCAGCCAAAGGAATCGCACTTGAGCTGGATATCAGCACAACATTTCGTAAAAAGAGAGAAATTAAAAGAAAGAGACAATTTGATGAGAACCCAGATGACACAAATGTTGTCACACAGTCTGCAGAGGAATCATTTAGAATCAACTATTTTATACCTATTGTTGATCAAGCTATTTCCTCGCTTACAAGGAGATTTGAACAATATCAGGATTACCAAAAGAATTTTGGTTTCTTATTTACTTCTGACTCATTGCGGTCATTGGATAATAAGAGCTTGAAATCTTCTTGTGACAATCTTGAAGCAGCCCTTAAAAGAGATGGAAAATCTGATATTGATGCCAATGAACTATATACAGAGTTGAGGTTTCTTCAAGATTTCATTCCAAAAGAAAATATGGGTCCTCTTGAAATTCTTAAGTTTCTAAAGCGGCATGATTGTTTTCCCAATGCAGCTATTGCATATAGAATTTTATTGACCATTCCTATGACTGTTGCATCAGCGGAGCGAAGCTTTTCTAAGTTGAAGCTATTGAAGTCATACTTGCGTTCTACAATGACACAAGAAAGACTTAATAGTTTGGCTACGATAGCACTTGAGAGTGGATTGCTGGAGAAGATTAATTATGAGCATATTATTGAAGATTTTATTTCAAAGAACACTAAGAGAATGATGTTATTCAAGTAAAGATTATGCAAACCAAGAGTTCAAAAGGTACTATTCTTGATATATCACATTTGCTTTGCAATACATACATTATTTTGGCTATATTTGATACTTTGGTTTAGGCCTCGCTTAGAGCTTTGTACAGGGCCTCTAAATTTCACGGCACGGCCCTGTATACAAGCATAAGGAATCAAATCTGATACTGCACAATCTGAAAGTCTTATGCAAGCTTGAGTTCATAAGAAGCTGAAAGTATCATGAAAGCAAAATGCATTGTTTGAGGCGAGTTGGGATTTCTGGAATTTAAGGAAATGAAAGCACTTAACGCAGGAGGCCCAGGAAGAAATTTAGGATGTAGCATTGCAGTTGCTGTAGCTTTTTTGTTTCCTGATAGTTTAATGAAACTTGTCATGCACTCTCTTCCTAACGCATCAAGCAGCAGCAATCAGACCATGAGCATCAGGTGTAGAACGGTAACAAGGCAGCAAGCAGGTGGCAGCAGTTAGCACTTGCAGCAATGAGAAACAAGAACAGGTCTGAAACACACGAGATATTCAAGCTTGTACAGCCCCAAAATTTTCATTTCACTGGCACAATACGATGATGAACTCACAATTGTCCTAACAATTCAGCTCACAAGCATCCACCATTTACATCAAATTCTTCCAGCGGGCACCATTCTACAGAAAAAAAAACTGACATCTACACAAACACGTCCTCGTCAACAATCTCACAAAAAAACATCCCCTAACTAGGAACTAAGAGGCCGCCGGATCGCGCCGCCTTCGCTTTCGCCGTCCGATTGCGTAGCCTTAGCCGATGTGGATGGAATTTGCATATCGGGATGGAGAGGAGGTGGTGCCGGTGCCGGCGCCGCCGTGCGTGCGCGAGAGAGGAAGGGAGAGCACGATTTGGGATTCCTTTATGAGCCGAGGGTAGATCTGTCCTTTCCCATGCTGAAAAATGAAAAATAAAATTAAAATACCAGCCAAGTGGATAGTGGGGTAAAATAATAAAGGGGCACTTCAAGTATAGGGCAAAACAGCAAAACCATCTAAGTGTGAGACAAATCTACAAGTCACCACTAACTATGGGGTACATATGCAATTTTCCCCTTAGCAAACTGGTGTCCATTCCAATGTGCTGTACCCAAGTGCAATGTGCACTGCATCATAACAGCCATATACCCAGAAGGATTCCGGCCAGGAGACGCGCCCACGTCAGCCCCCAGCGCTCGGCCGGTCGGCGCGTGGCGCAGGAATTTGCGTACGGCCGGCCGAGGCACCTTCCCTGACTTTTTCGAAAATTACGTAAAGGTCCTCCGTTATCGCAAAAAGGTCCCTGTATTTTTTTGAATAAGCCCCTGCATATTTTTTTGCTGGGTAGCGACCCAAGGTTTCCCGTAATTACGAACAGGCCCTTACTTCTTCCGAAAAGGCCCTTAGTTTTTTACAAAAAACCCCTCTGATCTCCTTTTATTGCGAAAAGGCCCACGATTTTTTGCGAAAAAACCCCTTCGCTTTCTTTTTCTGCGAATTTTTCCCTCTTTTATTTCGATCCACACAGTGGCTGGCGTGGCGTTGCGCCACGCCTGTGTGGCTAGTTTTTCCAAGGACTAGACCAAAGCACACGCGTGCCTCAGGTGCACAGTGTTTTCCAAGGCATGGACCAAGACGCACGCGTGCGTCAGATGCACAGTGCTGACCAAAACCCACGCGTGCCTACGTGCCAACTGTCTCGGCCTTTGAGATTAGAAGAATCTGCTCTGCACATGCCAGCGAGGAAAAGTAAAAATCCACAAAAGCAAAGCAGACTTGCACCCACCCCACTAGCACAGCCCTCTCTCAGATGCTGTTCAGCTAGTCCGTCCACTGCTCTCCCTTCCGAGCCTCCTCTGGCCATCCATCCACACCGGCGAGAGAGCCCGACACCGCCTCATCCGCCTCGCCGCCGCCTTCCGATGGGGACGCCTCGGAAGCCGGGCAAGCTCGCCCTCCCCTCCCACGAATCCACCATCGGCAAATTCTTGTAACCTCCGATTTCCCTCTCCTTTCTCTCTCTCTCTCTCTCTCTCTCTCCACTCGCGCTTGTTTTCTTGGATGAGTTGCTCGTGCTGATTCCGTGGGTGTTGGGATTTGTGCTACGGCAGGACGCAGAGCGGGACGTTCAAGGACGGCGATCTGCTCGTCAACAAGGACGGCCTCCGCATCGTCTCGCAGAGCGAGGAAGGCGAGGTAAACCACCAGCACCAGAGATGATAGTTGCGTCTTTTCACCCCCTTTGGGTCTAGCCTTTTGGCAATCGTAGGACTGGATTCGGCAAGATTGGGTGTTATGTTGGTTTTTGCCGATGAGATGAACAGAGTTAGCAATTGGGATGTGATTGGATTAGCAGGAAGCGAGCGGGGTTCTGGATTCACATTTGAGTGAATTGTTGTTGAGCTCTGGGTATTCTTGGAATTGGCATGTCCTGTGTCTGGAAATCAGGGTGCTGATTAGTGATAAGGCAGGCGCTTATGTTTGATTTCTTCATGTCAATGTAAGGGCAGTCATAAAACATGGTGATATGGTATAGAAATTCCGCAATAGCATTCTTGTCATTTCCCATTCCCTAGTTACCTTATCAGGATAATGGCTTGGGGAGAGAACAATATGTAGCTCATGATGCCTTCCTTTTTCGTCATCTTCTTTTTTAGATGAAGTCAAGAGCTTTATTGATTACTCACGAATCACCACACAGTCCTCCTTGAGAGGAAGGGTCAGGAAACAAGGGCACATAGCTCACCACTCTAGAGTTCCCGGGTTTGAACAAGCAAATTTTGCGCAACAATGCGCAGACTTGTTAGCACCTCTCCTATGGAACTGAAAACGAAAATCGCAAAACAAAGAAGCAAGCGAGCGTGCTTCAGAGAGGATACAGGATATTGCTGATCTATCCTCCTGACGATTCCAAGCCTCCACTAATTGTTGGCAATCAGATTCCAACACCACATTCGCAGCGTCCATCTTCCTTGCGAGAAGAAGACCATCCCGCATTGCCAGTGCTTCAATCACCATTGGTACAGAAATTGTATCATACTTCTTACACGAGACCGCCAAAAAAGCACCTGTCATTCTGGGCTAACACTTCTGTACCAGCACAGGAGTCAGCAGTGCAGATTGCTCCATCTGCATTAACTTTGACCCATTGAGTTGGAGGAGGTTCCCAAGCAACGTTCAGAGCCGTATCGCCATTGCATGGACTGTACTTTGGAAGCTCCAAATCTGCAGGGTCTCACACACATAATCCATGGTCTTATGAGGATCATAGCCCACCTCACCGTGAGTCCAGCGATTGTGCGATGACCAGATACTCCACATGATTGACAGAAGGCACCATATTGTCAGCTATCAGACCTGCACAAAGGATATCTGCAGCCCATGTCAGAGGATGTAACTTCGGTAGCTTTACACCAAGAATTTCTTTGGCCAATACCCAGAACACCCTTGCATGAGAGCAATCAATTGACACATGCATTAGTGTTTCATCTTCTGCCTTAAATAAACTGCATGTACCTCGGTCCCATAAGTGCCGATACATCAACATGGCCTCGACGGGTAATGCACTCTTTGGGACCCACCACCAGAACACCCCGACCTTCGGTACATTCCACAATTTCAGCCAAATCACATCAGCAGCAGCTTGCGAGCTTTCTGCTGTCACTTCTTTCTGAGCAGACAAACTAGCTTTATGTTGGACCAGTTCTTGGTAAGCAGATTTCATCGAGTACAGGCCATTCTTCTCGAACAACTGCCCATCAAAATATTCAAGATAGCTTTGGCAGCTGGCGGAATAAAAATTTATGTGACTAGAGAGGCTTTCCATACCTTGGTTTTATGATCAATAAGCTCGCTAACTTTTTCCAAGTTACAGGCCACCAAACTCCCTGAAGGCTTGAGGCTAATAGAATCTGGAATCGAGTTATCTGTCCAAATTGACACATCCTTCCCATTACCAATTCTTCTTTTTGATGAGTGGAATACATACAGTGATTTTTCATGTGGGATGTCATAGATATTAGCCATAGAATATCTGCATATGCAATGGGTTACCAAAATCATATATGCTGTATCAAGGGGCTGTGTTTCTCCTGAATGGGAATGCTCACTTGATTATAGTGGAAGAATGCTGTCTAATACCCTTTTTTTTCAAGGATTGTCTAATACCATCATTGGTGTTATATTCTTCATTCATCTAATTTGTTATTTGTTTTCCTTTTGTGTTCTCACCTTCTTTCTATTGACATACACAAAATGTTCTCCAGGCTCCTCCTATAGAGCCGTTGGATAATCATCAATTGAGCGTAGATGATCTAGATGCAATCAAAGTGATTGGGAAAGGTAATAGTGGAATCGTGCAATTGGTTCGCCACAAATGGACTGGCCAGTTTTTTGCTCTCAAGGTATTGTCTGAAATGTACACTCTTTGCCGCTTCTTATTTATGGTTCCTTCCACTTCTTTCTGTACATATTAGAGTTTCTCTTTAATGTACCTAATAGTTGTAACATCAAGAGTGACCAATACTCGTGTAATCGTTTGCCTATGTGTTTCAAAGGGTCTTTATCTCCATTAGTGTTGCTGTGTTTGCAGGTTATACAACTCAATATTGAGGAAAGTATACGCAGACAGGTTGCCCAGGAGTTAAAAATAAGCTTGTCAACACAGTGCCAATATGTTGTTGTGTACTATCAGTGTTTTTATGTCAATGGTGTTATTTCTATTGTTTTGGAGTACATGGACGGCGGCTCTCTCGCCGATTTCCTGAAGACTGTTAAAAGCATTCCAGAGCCCTACCTTGCTGCAATCTGTAAGCAGGCCAGTGACATGTCGCATAAGCGGCCATGTAGTTTCTTTGCTATTAGAATGTTACCTTAGCATCACATGGACCTTTTTAATTAAAAATTGCATCGTTCTTGTGCAGGTGTTAAAAGCACTGATGTACTTGCATCATGAGAAGCACATTATACACCGAGATCTGAAACCATCGAATATCTTAATAAATCATATGGGTGAAGTAAAAATATCAGATTTTGGTGTTAGTGCCATCATTGCTAGTTCTTCTGCACAGCGAGATACATTTACTGGCACATTTAAATACATGGCGGTGGGTGAAAGTTTTTCAAGTTAAATAAATGTGTCTTCCAGTTTGGCATGAAATGCTGTCCCCTTTTTTGGTTTCAATGAACCAAAGTAAAATTTCTGTTCTTGACAGCCAGAAAGAATCAGTGGGCAGAAACATGGCCATATGAGTGATATCTGGAGCTTGGGCCTAGTTATGCTGGAATGTGCCACCGGCAATTTTCCATATCCTCCTCATGATAGCTTTTATGAACTTCTTGAAGCTGTTGTCGACCAACCACCACCTTCTGCACCATCAGACGAGTTTTCGCCGGAATTCTGTTCATTCATTTCTGCATGGTATATGTGCTTCTCCAATGATGCGGATAATGAAAGTTACTTAAGCAATATTAGAAATAAGCTTTTCAACCTTTTGCTTGTGAAGTTGTGAGTTGTGACTCCCAAGTCAATTCCTGCTCTATACATGCAGAGATTAGCTGACTTCTTGACTGTGGATAGCTTAACTAATTTCTTTATGGAAAATAAGTGTACAAAAGAAGGCTAATATCCGGTTTATTTATTTTCTTTGTGGATTTTCAGTATCCAAAAGAAGGCTACGGATAGGTCATCTGCACAAGTCTTATCAGTAAGCAAAAAAACTCCGCTCTGCTTCACAGCTTTATGTTCTTTTTAAAGCGTCATTTGCAAAGCTAGCTCACTGATCTTGACCCATCTCTCCTGTCTGTTATCTTTGCTATCCAGTCTCATCCATTCCTGAGCATGTACGATGACCTGAATATAGATCTCGCTTCCTACTTTACAACCGATGGATCTCCGCTTGCCACCTTTAAGTAATGATGCTGTAACTTATTGAAGAGTATATGTACTGCAATTCTTTTACAACTCCAATGAGTGACCCATTCAAGGCAACCTTACATGGTCTATTCTTGTTTTCCTAGGCAAATTGGTGAAGACAAATACAACCATGTGTCATGAGCTGGAATGACTAGCCCTTTTGCAGCCAATCTGTAGAGCATACCTAAGCTAACTGATGCAAATCCTTGGAGTTTTCTTTTTCTTTTGGGACAAGTGGAAGGCATTGCGGTATGAAGTAAGCTGTGTTGATCTATTGTAAGGCTAAGTTGATTACAAACTTGTATCGTCATACATATACAGCATTCTAGGATAAATGAGCATTGAAGTTTTGCTTGGCTGTGTGCCGGAACCGTGTGTTCCTGCTTGTGTAACTTTGACCCTGTAGTATACTCGGCTTTGTAACTTTGACCCTGTAGTATACTCGGCTTTCTCAATCAGATGCATTATTCCGTATGTCCTGGGTAATTTGTTCCGTGAGTTTTTAAAAATAATCTATTTTTATTTAAAAATACAGAAATATATCTGTATTTTAATTATTATTTTTTACAGAAATAGCCTCCAGTCGTCTAACCGTTGAGCGACTAGACCCTATCGCTCAATGGCCGAGCGACAGGCAGGCGGTAGCTCTACCGCTGGGCGAGAAGGATGACATGTACATGGTCGAACAAACGTGGTCGACACAACGTGGTCAAAGAGAACAACGAGATCGAATCAATATGGTCGAAACATCATGGTCTAAACATCTAGGTTGAAGAGTAGTGAGTTAGCTAACAACAGGTACATGGTTGAACCGACGTAGTTGACACAACATGGTCGATCAGTGTGATCGAAGATTAGTAAGTGGTTGAAGAGGAGGTCAAAACATCATGATCTAAATATCGTGATCGAAGATTAGTGAGTGGTTGAAATGAACAATGTGATCGAAGATTAGTGATTGGTGATTGAAAGCCACTGTCGCCGAATGGTTGGACGACGGTACCTATCGTTCAACGGTTGGACGACTGGCCTGCATGCTGCTCGGCTGTTGGGTGAAAGGGTCCAGTGTCTAACAGTTGGGTGATAGGAGGTTACGTTTGTAAAAAAAATTAAAACGCGGGTATATTTTTATATTTTTTAATGAAAAATAGATTAGTTTTTAAAAAAATTCTTTGTTACGTGGCCTCGTCTGTACAAGGAAATGCCCAGTATTGTCTTGTGTTGCCGACTTGCCCAGGGTTTTCCAAATCGGCCGATTTTCGGCCGAAAAAGAAATTTGGCACTGGCGCAAAAAACAACGTTTTTGCATGATTTTATCAAATATAAAAGAAATTTGTAACCATTTTAATCTACATGCGTTTGCATAGCTTGGTAGTAAGGTGTTTGGCCGTTGAGTAACAGGTCCGGGCTTCGAGTCCTGAAAACTGCAAATTTTTTTCCATCTTTTTGGTTTGAACTTAAAAAAAATCAAAATTTGATTTGAAAATTTCAGCTAAAAATTTCCAAAAATCGGAAATTTCGTCCTCCCCTGGTAACATTTCAAAACTGATTTTGAAAACCCTGCTTGCAATGTGTTGGTGGTTCTATGATATCTGTGATAAGCAATTCGTTTGTGTAACATGATCTGCCACATGGGATGCTAATAATGCCCGCCGTTCTGTGTCGGTAGCCGCTCTTGCCCTGTGTTTCCATCTTAATTCTTACGTTCTAACTGTGCTAGGCAACACTTGGCTGGGAAGTTCTAAAGGGATCGGAATACCCGCCGTTCTCTGTCGGCAGCCGCTTTTGCTCTGTGTTTCTTCTTACGTTTTGACTAGGTTAGATATGCACAAACTGCTATGCATTTATCTTTAAGATATACTTATCGTACACTTAAACTAAAAAAGTTATAAAAAAATTCTATATGTATTTCTAAACTTGCTCTACATATGTATAAAATTTTAAATTCAAATTCATTCTATGAAAATAGTAACAAAAAAAGAGAAAAATCTGACAAATATTAAGAGTTCAAATTTGTAAGAATTTTATCTTTTTTTTCTTTTAACTAGAATGAATTTGAAATTTAAATTTTTATATATAGGTGAGTAAACCATGAAGTACATCTAAATTTTTTTAGAATTTTTCATGATATTTTTTAATTTGAGTTTACGATAAATATTCTATAAAAATGAGTGTATAACAGTTTATGCCAGGCAACACTCAGCTGGGAAAACCGTGTTTGTGTGAACAGCCATCTTGTCGGACCATCTCGCCGTTATCTTCACGAAAGTGATGGTGCGATTAGCAGGTGGGCCGCCGGACCATAAGATATTGAGATACCGTGTTTTTATTTTCACCGAACTTTTAGCTGATGCTTGCTTTTATTGTTATCATCGTGTTGTTAATATAGAACACCAGAGGATTTTTTTTTCCTTTTAAAAAACTGGTATTTCATGGTCAAACCACTGCAACGAGTTGGAACCAATGACCACCCTGATCAACTAGGCTTCGGCTTCTGGCTTATTTTTCACTATTCTTAAATTTCGTCTTTTTCTGAACTTTTGGCTTTTTGTTGAGCTTTTTTGCCGGTTCTTTTTTTCCCGTATTTGTTTGTATTATACGTAATGGGCTAACATATTTTTTTATTTTTAAATTTTTTTACATTTAATTATTCTAAATAAGCCTCTGTCAGCTACAGTACTTTTTTCAGCCAGCTACAGTGTTTTCAGCCATAAGCCACAAACTTTTCAGCCGAACCGATCACCACCTAAAATTTTCCATCGTGTGGTACACTATTTCTGTATGCATCCGGCTGCTAAATAATAATGAGTACATTAACAAGGGCGGAGAATGAATACTCAGTACAAGTATACATGTAATACCAGTATATTTTGGCGTACACGGTTCACGTTATTGACGTGTTAATTTAGAGTATATCTCTACTACTTAAAAAATGAGTTAGTGATTGTACGTTCTTTCCACTCTCTTCCATTCTCACTTAAAAAAATACTTTGAGATCCTCCAAATCAACATCTCTCCCATTCGATCTCTCTTCGCACGCCGCGTCCTCCTCCTCCCCTCCCCTCCCCACCCCACGTCGTTGCCTCCTCTCCCCACTCCTTTGCTCCACCCGCCTCCTACTCCCACACATGCCGTGCCGCCACCTCCTCCTCCCCCCACTCCTCCACTCCATCTCCCTCCTCCTCCCTACTCCGCGCTGCCACTGCCTCCCTCCCCACCCCGCGCCGCAATATAAGCTCTGAACGATCTACATGATTCTAAAAGTTAGCCTCGACCATTGCAAACGAAGAGAATATCACAATAGAGTTATGTATGGAGGAAATGAGTTTACATATCAATTATTTGTTGCACACGGGTGAAGTCGTGGTCACCCTATCTTCTTCAAAAGAGCCTTGGGAAGATTTGGTAGTTAATGCTTACTGCAAGAGGTAATCATGTTATTTTAGACCCCATAAAGTTCAAGAGCTATTAACAATCATATAGTTTAATATATCTTACCAGGCGTTAGGCCACTTGCTCATCTGTAGAGTTTTTGAAAGAGGAGATACCCAAAGACGTGGTTGATGACCTCACTCTTAACCAGTTATTAGAAGCAAATACTAATCTCTAATCACCAAGAACAAATCGATCTACAAGCTAGACCTACAACAAATCGATCTACAAGCGATATGTTTTCACTAAACTCTCTAAAGCCGGCCGCCTTCTTCAATGCAGCACAATGAAGACAGATATGTCGAAACCACGCCATTTAATAATATGGCATATCCCGAACGGTTCCAACCACCAATTGTCTGTAATATAAAACTATCACAGACGATTTCTATTAATAACCGTAAGTGAACTATCACAGATGGTTATTCATACAAACCGTCTGTGATGTCTGCCACTATCATAGATGGTTATCACAGACAGTTATTTATACAAACCGTCTGTGATGTCTTTCACTATTACAGACGGTTCGTATAAATAACTAATATCACAGACGGTTATTCGTATTACACCATCACACTTTATAAAACTGTATGTGATAATACAGGAAGTTCAAATTTATACCTGTAACAGGAAGTTCAAATTTATGGCCCTGATCAACTCGGCTTCGGCTTCTGACTTCTGACTTATTTTTCACTATTCATAAGTTTCGTCTTTTTCTGAACTTTTGACTTTTTGTTGAGCTTTTTTGCCGGTTCTTTTTTTCCCGTATTTGTTTGTATTATACGTAATGGGCTAACATATTTTTTATATTTTTAAAATTTTTAAATTTAATTATGCTAAATAAGCCTCCGTCAGCTACAATGCTTTTTTCAGCTAGCTACAGTGTTTTCAGCCATAAGCCATGAGCTTTTCAGTCGAACCGATCACCACCTGTATTTTGCAGTGTGCCAAGTATGCATACTTACACATAGTTTGCAACATGCATCTTTTAGGGTGGTCTGAAGCTTGTCAAGCTTGGAGGAGAAGCCATGCAGGTTAGTGTCCGCAAGCACTATGAGATATAACTACTTTGACTTTTGGACTTTGAAAATTGATTGTAATGTTCATTACCTGTGTAGGATGCTTCAGATGCTGCCAATAGTGTGATGGTTAGTGTGATTTGGTTAGAAAAGGTGCAACAACTATGCGATGCTGCTAACGGGGAAGTAGATGAAAAGGAAAGGGTACAGATATGCAGTTTCTGGTGGTGTGAAGGGTATTGAAGCAGCTGAAGCCAAAGCAAAGTTCTTTTAAGGCCAGAATGACGGTTAGTGTTCCCATATATGTATATTTGACGGAGGCTTATGTATGTAAATATTTGTGATACCTACCGTGAAATATGTAATCTGGCTATCATAATTTGAAGTAGTTTTGGAACTTCTTAAGGTATTCTACTGAATACTGCTCCCTCTGTTCAAAAGCATATGCGCAGTCTCTGATACGCAACATTGACAATAAATTTTCATATTAAAATGTTAGCGAAAAATTATGAATTGAAATTGATGTGGATTAATTCTCCCATATACTCACTTTTACCGGGTCTTTGTTGTTCCGTAACAACGTATAGACACTTATCTAATCGTTACCTAAATCACACGTTCAATTGACTCTTTAAAACTCGCGGGAACATGCGCTGTTCTTTACCGCGTAACTTCGAGCTAGCTCATCGCAGCTTCAATACTAAAGAGAACTACGTGTCGCCAAAAAAAAAAACGGAGAGAACTATGTGATCATCAGTGCGCGCTAGGAATGGCAACGGGTTGGATATCTCCGGGTTCTGCTCTTTCCCCCCCGAATCCGAAACCCGAAAGTACTATCCAAACCCGAACCCGAAATAACTTTCAGGGCGAATAGGAGCCCGAACCCGAAACCCGCGGATACCCGATATCCAATGGATATCCAAAAAACTGGATCTGCGCGGGCGGCGGTGGCGCGGGGGGACGGCGCGGGCGGCGGCGGCGCGGGGGATCTGCGCGGGCGGCGGCGGCGCGGGGGATCTGCGCGGGCGGCAGTGGCGCGGGGGGACGGCGCGGGCGGCGGTGCGCGGGGACGGCGCGGGGGGTCTGCGCAGGCGGCGGTGGCGCGGGGGGACGGCGCGGGCGGCGGTGGCGCGGGGGGACGGCGCAGGGGGCGGGGCGCAGGGGGATGGGCGTCGACGCGTCGTGGGTCAGGTGGCGGCTGGGGAGTGGGGACTGGGGTGGGTGGGATTGGGTGGGTAATGTTAGGGTTTCACTCATTTTTACTTATATACTAGGTGAAATGGCCCACATGTCATACACACTTCGGGTATCCATGGATATCCATGGGTAGAGTTTGCCCTCCAAATCCAACCCGAACTCTTATCGGGTACCCGCCCCGAACTATCCATGGATAGAAAATGCCATCCAAACCCACTATTTTCGGGTTGGATACCCGCGGATACCCGGCTCCACGGATAATTTTGCCATCCCTAGTGCGCGCGTATATATATATATGGAAAAAGTGTTCCCTTGCCCCAAAGTTTAATGGCGTTTGCTCATTTGCCCCATGATGTCTCACTGACATGCGGATTCAGGGTCCATATATCACTGATGCCCCGCGCGGTGGCGCTTCTCGTCTGGAGCATGGCGGCCGCGACTGTTACCGCCGGGTTCCGTCTTTTGTTCTTGGGTCGGGTGTAACCAGGAGCTCGGCTCGATATTATACATTTTTCTTGCTGTATTTGACGATTTTAATATAATTCATGTTGTTCTTGTTTCAAAAAATAGTAAAGAAAAGAAAATTTCAATGGGGAGGATTGGAGGGCACGTTCCATTCATGCAGGCTATGAGGTTACAGCTGTTTGCACGCAGTGGCGTAGTCCGCCAGCGGCTAGATCTCGGACTAGTCTAGCCGAAATAACGATATTACGGGAGGCACACCTCTATCACAAACACTAAACATCAAACGATTTTGATCTGGGTCTCGGACTATTATCCCGACAGTCCAAGACCTAGCTCCACCCTGATTGCACAACAAGCATTAAAAGTAGGCGTAAGAGACAAGAAATACTTCCTCATTTTTTTCACTTACATTTTTTATTCTTTATAAATTTTGATATATGATTTTGATAACTACCTTTTATAACTTTACATAAGATATATTAATACAATTATAATATCATAAAACTATTTTTAATAATAAATTTAATGATATAATTTTATATAAGCGATCTAAATAGTTTTTAATTAATTAGTGGTTAAATTTTCGAAAGTTTGACAGTACAAATTCTAAAATATCAAATAAAAATGAACGGAGCAGCAACTTATAAGAGCCCTCTATGTATATTTCTGAGCAAACCCCCAATACATTAACTGTTGCTTCTGGTCTACTGTCTACGACCGAAAGTCGCAAACCTTTTGAAAACGCTGTTCAAGAATGTCGGTGCTCCATTTACACATTGATCTATGGGAGTGTCTATACAACATTCGACTATTTTTTAGGATAAAAATAGTCAGATTTTGAGCCGTTAGATGAAGATCCAATGCCATAGATTATTTTTTTGGAGGGGGCTTGTATGAGTGGATCTGTTGGATGAAGATCTAACGTCCTAGATCAATCTGACTGCTTTTAAAGATAAAAATAGTCGAATGTTGTATAGACATTCTTTTAATCTATACTTTCAAAAGGTAAATAGGTTCGTTGCTCTAAAGAGCGTTGTCAACTGTGCGTAGTAACTTCACCCATCTGCTGAAGCCGGCAAAGCCCACAGGTGTCAAATTTTAGGGCCGTTCACAGAATCCAAAATAGTATAATAAAGAAAACACAAAAATATAATAGAATGTATATACAAAACAGAGAATTGAAAATAATAAAAGTTTAGTAGAATTAAATGTTTCAAATACAAAAACGAGAAAAACATAGGATTTTTCGCGTAGTTGCATGAGCGGTAAATCTGAAAGCACCAGCAATTGCAATGGCTAGACAGGAATTTAATCGCGTGATTTGAAGGGAAGAAAAATGAGAGTTGAGAATGGATGTTGTTCTCAGACGTATTGCCTATGGAATCGGGAGCGCGTAGAAAAGTTTTTTCTGTTTTTCCTTGATCAATTCCTATGTTTTAAATGGATGAACAGTGATTAAATCCATAAAAAAAACAGTGTCCTTTCACTTTTCCTCTAAAATTCCTGCGAACCAGAGCCCTCTGTCCTACACAGGAAAGGGTACCTCAGTCATTCCAGAACTCACTCGATGGCCGTTTGTCCGGTCTAATTTCTCGATGTCTCCAGTTCATTTCCAATGCATTGACTAGTATTAGTATAGTGTCTGTGCTAACGCCACGGCGGTATTTTAGGGATGCACACGAAATCAACCAAACGAATTTTTGAATGGCCATACATGTTTTGTTCCCTGCTTTCAAAGCCAATTTTTGAATGGTCATATATGTTTTGTTTGGATAATTGGGTTCCTCCCCGCCGCACCGCGCCGCGTCCACTGCGTGCGCGCCCCGCACCATGTGGACGCGGGTCCGCCGCGTCTCGTCCGCCCCGCCGCCGCACCGCGTCCACCGCGTGCGCGCCCCGCACCGCGCGGACGCGGGTCCGCCGCGTCCGTCTCGTCCGACCCGCTGCACCGCGTCGACCGCGTGCGCGCCTCGCACCGCGCGGAGGCGGGTCCGCCGCATCCGTCTCGTCCGCCCCGCCGCGCCACGTCCTCCGCGCCGCCTACGGCACGCCGCACCGTGTCTGGCGCGTCCGCGCCGCGAGGAGCTCGTAGCTCGTAGACGACGCGACGTCCGCTAAGTTCGGAGCTCGTAGACGAAGCGACGTCCGCAGCGGGAAGATCGAAGCTCGGAGCCGTACCCGCGAGACGAAGCGATGTGCAAAACTGAATCGTCGCGACCTGCATGCGAAGGAGCCAAGGAGGAGGCGGCATGGATGCGAAGGAGCCGAGGAGGAGGCGGCGACGGCAGCGCGGCGTGGGGAGGAGAAGGTGAGGGCGAAGCGGAGGTACTTACCAAATGATCAAAATCAACAGGTGCTGCACAGCATACCGCATTCCACATGTACCTTAGCTAAGAGCATCTGAGAATATATATATATAAACTATAACAATTTTGAATACACGAATATAGTTACAAATAGCTGTAAGAATAAAATTACGAGCTGATGGAGTCCGAAAAACAGCAAATTGCTTTCTCATGTGAGTAGCAAGTGTCGCTATGTTTATCTAACTGATTGAACTATCCAGCCTTTTCAGCAAATTTTGCTAGACCACAGCCCACAGGTACCACAGGTTGTTTCTAACTGACTGAACTATAGTACCACAGGTTGTTTAGACTACAAAATATAACTGGTCCACCTAATAAAATTGATCAGACCTAATATAACTATCCAGTAGGACGTCTGCTTGGGTGAGAGTATATCATAGAACAGATCCTTTGTAATGCTCTTGCAGCTTCAGTCTTTCCTTCCAAGTCCTTTTCATAACTTTCTGGGACAGTAGCATGCCCATTCTCACACTTAACAGCTTGACTAAAACCACTGTTCTTGTGATGGTAATGCATCCTGTCCAAAACCGGCAGCCCATTACTGCTATTTTCAAACCTGCAGCTGGCATCTGTCTGTCCTTTCTTCAAACTATGATTCCCATTTGTTTCACTAACTTCACGAACAACAGCATCTCCTCCTATCACAGGGTTGCATGCAATGTTCGGTCCTTTCATTCTAGTCCAGTAAACAACAGGATCCACTGTGATAGCAACAAGATCACCTTCAACCTGCAAAGTAGTTCATAAGAGAACATAGTATTGTAAGTTTGAAAATCCATGTAATGGGGATACAACAATGGTATATAGTATAGGCACTGCAGCAGAACTAAACATCCATTTCTAAGAAACTACATGACAACACGTCAAGATAAAAAAGAAAAAAAGAATGCTTTCCTAGAAACATATCACCTAAAAATATTTCTCCTGCGTGACTTGTTTCTAATAAAGAAGGCATCCTCCAAGGATTATTGCCAAAGAAACACATAAGATACTTGCACACAAGACAATTTAAAATGTACCAAAGGAAAGGATGAACAAGAGCACTACATCTGAAAAGAACATTGGAAACCCAATAAAATGATCACAAGTTAATGTGCAACTCAAGGCAGTGAGGCACATACATGATAGGCTGAAAGTATCAGCCTGCCTTCGCACTGTCCATGAATATTTCCTTATGGGGGTAGCTATTAATTACAGAGTTAGCGCATTACATTTTGTAATACAACCAATCAGTTAGAACAGCATGCATGCACACATGAACTTACCGCTCGGTTTTGCGCAGCCCCTATAATGAGAACATCCACCGGGATGCCATCGATTGTGCAGTACGCCTACAAAAATCACACATTTCCAAAGTTACCGCACATTTGCATGGAAACAATGCAATAGCAATCAAAGGGTGACCTCGTGTCCAATCAAATGTTCGTTAGTTGCTATTGGTTAGCAGATTCAATCATATTATCACTCCTATTTTACATTGACGATAAGTCAATGAAGTGTGGTCAATGTACCACGGACCATATGGATGCATTAACAGGCAAACAAGAACCAACAGATCTGTAAGTCACTACCAAAAACCCTAAATGTGTTGTCCATGTAGCATATATGTTAAGAATCTCAATAGAGAGTGAAAGCTACCTTGTAGTGCATTTCAAAGAACCTGATGACTTCCTGCATGTGGTTGCGGTAGAAGCCCTGCAATTGAAGTATCAACTTGTTTTTTTTCTAGAGACAAATTAAAAGGAGCAAATTGTCAGTAAATTTTGAAGTCTTGTTGGTGCACTGACCTCAAAATATCCTAAAAGTCCTGAGCTCAAATCATCAGCAGGAAAATGCATAGCAATTATGTTCTCTGTAATATAGTATTTTTTTCTACTGGAATGAGCAATATTGAAATAAGAATTAAATAAAAGAACCCACAGGAAACTAACATTTCTGCCAATGATGCAAATATCGGCGAAGCCACTAACAACCCAACCATAATGCTGAGGAGCTTGATCTTTCTTGCACACAGTGACATACTGACATGTACCTCATGATGTGTATTTTCATGGTGTCACCAATCCAAGCAAGAAAAGGGTTTTCTTTCTAAAAAAAACAGCAACTTCTTGAGTTATGCATTTCAGTCATATGCACACATGGTACTGCCTTGTGTAATTAAAAAAAATTGACTAAAAAACTGACCTGACTGTACTATGCAGAAGTACAAAATTGAGAGATGATATGAGCCTAGCGGTAAAATAAAAAACAAACAAACTGCATGCACACGCAGAACATTTTCGACATGATGGCCGCAAACTACATCAGATCACAACTTTATACCATTAAGCGGTCTGTGTGAATCCCTAGAGTTAATTAAATATAACAGTTCTCTTTTTCTTTCTTTCTACACCAAAGCAGCATCAAACATGCTAATTTTCCAAGAATTCTAGAACTCCCCTAACGACTCTATGAGGCTATGACCATCTTTGATATCCTTCCCAAGGCTGTAGTAATGTACAAAGTTCCCATAGTATGACCCCATAACTAAAAACATCGCATCTGCCAACATGCACAACAATTTCAGCAAGCACAAAGTTATTTGAGATAAGCATACATCTAAACTAAGTTTGTAACCAGTAGACTAACTTCTCATCTGACGGTTCATTACGAAGTATTTCAGGTGCCATCCACTCAGCCTGCACATCAACATAAACGTTCAGTGGCAACTATGGTAGCACTTGAACTATCTGACGGTTCATTACGAAGTATCTCTCTTTGTCAAGTGAAGTTGGTTCTTTGCATCCTTATTCGTTGCCAGTACCATCCTAAACCCTAAAAACTATCATAACACAGATACAATTCAACATATTCCCACGGAGAAAGTGTACAGGCAGGCTAACATAGAAAAAGATAATAAGTGTACCAATTAGAGAAAGTAATCTGTATTTCACCCCTAGATATTTGAATTGTCTTATCATATTGAAATATAGCCTAAAATACTTTTTATGGAATATATAAGGCAATTACTCATAAATGATGCTGTGTTGTTTATCCAAGGCTAGAAAGTGTAAAAAGTTGACAACAGAGCATATCCAGGTTCTCCACATGGAACACAATATAAAGATGTTTCAAACAAAAAATATTTGGTCCACAAAAGGATAACAAACAAAGCACAGCAGATTTTGTAAATTTAGTTCTACACTCACCTTCGTCCTCTGTGTGAGAATGCTTCTGAGGCAGATAGGTACTCGAGTTCTGCAATAATCCATCATTATATTCAGGATTGCCTTCATGATACTCCAAGTGTCTCTCAGAAGCATCTACTGATCTAATTGCAGTTGAGCTGTTTTCATCTAAATGAGAGTTTTCATGTGAGTTAACCACATCAGCAACCAGCGTAGATGAATGCAATGGTGCCTCATATAATGATGGGTCACCAGAAGTCTCAGGGAGGGATGATTGATTTCCTGATGGTGGCTTATCCTGTGGAGACCAATCATTATCATATGTCTGCTTGTTGTCATAAGCTGAGTTACTATGATCCTTAACCACAGTAGAATCTTGCACAGAAGGTAACCCCTGGTCAAGCTCTGTTGGCGGAACAATGCTCACAGATTGTTTCCAATTGTGGTTTACGGTGCTTGGCAAAGATGGGCACTGTCCAGCATATCCTTTGTCCGCTGTAACCACAGGCTTGCTAGAAGGCTTTCCCTGAGGCATGCCCATTTTCACAATATCGGCCATTGACAACTGACCTGGCATCCCAGACCAACCATGCTGAAACCCAGATGATGGTTGTAATGGTACCGATGGTCCCTCAGCAACCATATTTTTGTTTACAGAGGAACTACAGCAGACAAAAGGGAACATGAATATCAAAATGGGTGTAAAAACAAAGCAACTTGGAATCATCAGATGACAGAATTTGTACACTTCTAATGTCATGCATCATCCAAACATCCAAAGACCATATTGTTGATTCGGAGTTAACACAATATTACAAATGGTATTGTCTCAGATAACAGAATGCAAGCGAAAAGTTCCACTCAACCAGAAGAACTCGAGTTCCAGCCTTCTAAGGAAAGAATTGTTTGTAAGAATAGCAGGGGCATCAACAACAACACAAATGAGCATCTCGAAGGCCAACAGGCAAGAAATTCAGGGAAAAGACAAGAGTAGATCTTATAAGTTTATATTTATGCCTACTAAGAAAAGCAAACCCAGCATAAATGTCCTTAAAGTAGGTAGTGAAAGGAATATTTTTTTTGTACATTGGAACCATTGGCTTCTGAGTGGAATTGGTTGATGCCATACCAGATCCCGAGACTGATGACCTTGAAGCTGCATTATCTGATTTTTTTTTAAAAATGAAAATAAATGGGCAAAAGGAACTACAGCAAAAATGAACAAACTTGAAGATATGATTTGTGCTTGTTCATATTACCAATGGAGCTAGAGTGAATAGTATTGTTACGTCCAACTCGATCTGCACCACCTCTAACGCCTCGACTGGTAGCATTACTTGCCACTCGAGATCTTGGCTCAGGAGTCTCTTTAACCTATGTAAGTGCACATAACTATAACTATGAGTTCCATCAAGACTGTTTACAAACAATAAAGCAAAAGATTAGTTGAATATGCTAAATTTTGATGCAACAAATAAAGCAAAACCAAAAGAATTGCCTATGGGCAAAATGTCTTCTTTATGGATATTCATGCCAATAAATTGTAAGGGCAGGAAGAAGATTACTACCAATCCATAAGAAACCCAAGTAAAATCTGGTTATCAGTTTTGAGATAAGCAAACATCATAGGAATATAGGGTGCATTTAAGGAAAAGGTGTCAACTGACCTCTTTTTTCTTATCGCGCTTGCTCTTTACTTCTTGAAAAGTATCTGAAAAAAACAGTGGAATATGAGATATCAATGTTCGTACAACTGCTGGACCAACTAACATAACAAATCTATCTTGGGGTAACTGCCAAATATAGTTCATGTAAATTAATGATCAAAATAACCATATGGTATGATCTAAAAGATCAAAAACAACATGTAGGAACTAAAAACAGCACTGGTATATGATATATAATATATCACGATGAAAAGTCTTAATCATGGATGGAAAGTCTCAATCCACATATATGTGTGTATATGTGTGTGTGTATGTATGTGTGTATATGTATATGTATATGTATGTGTGTGTATATGTATATGTATATGTATGTGTGTGTGTATGTATATGTATATGTGTGTGTGTATGTATGTCTGTGTGTACAAGCAGATAAGGTACTCAATATGCAGCAACAGTACTGCATATAAACTCTGAACAAGTGACGAAGCAATCATAAAACCCAAAACTACACCTTTCTGGCTATGTCAGGTAAGTTGAAGATGTATTTTATGACTTTCACAAGTTACAGAGATGAGGTATTAAGGTGACAGTTCCTACTCCTTGCCCATTCACTAATCCTCATAGAGTTAGCAACAACACTTTACAAGGAAGCTAATAGTGTCCAGAAAAGTTACACAAAGGAATAACTTATCTACCAAATTGTAAAGATAAAACTAAGCAAACGCCACAAAGGAGCCAAAAATGTAATAGATAGAATCCCAGCTAAAACAAAGAGATATAAAAGCTCAACCTTTCTTTAACTGCACTGAACTTCACAGATTAAAGAGAAAGCATGCAGTCTCAAGTAATAAAAAGCTCCCCTTACAGAGCCAAGATTAAATCACTGCAAGCTCATTAACCCATTCAAAAAATCAAATACAGGTAAAATAAATTAGCATGCCATAAGCTAAAGTTCTGACACTCCTTGCAGAAAAAACTAAGGATGGGCCTGAATTGCTTATTTCCTCTGTTATAACCAAGAATCGTTATGACAAAAAAGAAGAATAAATGACAAACCAAGAACAAGCCACAAGAACCCCGTGATAGTCTTTTTGTATTTCTACATATGAAGAAATAGCCCAACGAACAACCAAGAATTCCATTTGTCTGATTTCCATAAGTTCGACACATCCTAAATGAAACCCACGTTTATATAGAACAACCAACCCACAATCACACCTTCCTCTAAATACAGCAATACCTAACAGATCCCAGATAAACACATGCAACAAAACAAGCAGATCAGAAGTGTTTCCACTTTTCAAAACAAGAAGACAAGCCAGAGGCTCCACCTCCTATCCCAATCTAAATGTTCCACTCTGTTCCAGCCTGGTAGCTAAATTTACCACAATCATCCTTACCGAGCCCAGTAGCCAAATTTGCTGCCATGCCCTTTCGCAACCTGGTTGCTAAATCGGTCCAAAAAGCAAATATCATGCTATGAACTCGTTTCACGCCCCCCCCCCCCAAACATTGAAACGCTGGAAGATCCATCCATCCTACATACTCCCGCCAAAGAAATCACTTGTCCTGCTTCTTCCCACAGTTCCGTGTTCCCCGATTCTCCTTCCCATCCAACATAGCAACTCCTTCCTCAGTTGCAATTGAGATTGCAACAGCCACGAAATTTTGAGCACTCCCGCAGTTGCCACCAATTTAAACCACGAGAAAACAAGAGGAACAACAAAAATAACGAACAGAATCTACCTACCCTCTAATCCAAAATTGGAAACGCTACGCTTGCCACTCTTAGCATTTAGCAGGAAATCTATACATGAACCCTAATAAAACGTAGAACAAGAAGGAGATTTGCCGGAGTCCTAACTCCTACGAGCTCCTAAATCTATCTAATGCTACTTCATAAATAGCTAAATCACATATAATCAATAATAGGCTCCGATCAAAATACCAAACAGGTTCATCGGATTCCCACTAATTCATAGCCAATCAGCCATAACGGTAACGACTAAGGAATCATTCCAAATCTGCAAAAGCACGCAGTTCTAAGAAACTTCTAAGAACCCTAGCGGCGAGAACCCGGGTACCCTCCAACTCCATCGCGCATCCAGTTAATAACCCGTAAAGGAACAGCGAAACAAGCGAGAAATAGCGGGCGGGGGGCGACGAGGGCTAGACGGGACGACCTTGGGAGAGGAGGCGGCTGACCGCCTCGTCGGGGTCCATGCCGCACTCGCGCAGCGCCGCGTAGATCTCCGCGTCCGGGCGGTTCACGATCTCCTTCAGGCTCTGCACCAGCCTCCTCGACGCCTCCGGGACGGGCCCCGTGGCCGCCGCCCCCTTCCCTCCTCCCGCGCCGCCGCCGCTCATCCTCGCCGCCGGGATCCCCTCCTCCGCACCCTGGAAACCCTTCCTCCGCGCCCGGGAAACCCCTCGGAACCGGGAGGCGAAGCGCGCGCGGTGTGGTGCGGTGGCGGTGGGCGGCGGGGTGCTGGTGGCTAGCTTCGGTTTCGGCTGCTTCACTTTGCTCTCCCACGCAACGGCGGCCTAATTCCAAAACCCTTCCTCCCCTCCCTCCGCTGCACCTCGGGGGAGGCGGCGGCCTTCGGGGGAGGCGGGGCCTTCGGGGGAGGCGGGGGACGAACGATCTGATGAACGATCCGCGGATCTGGAACCCAGGAGACGATCGACCTGCATACATGCAACCCTAGATCAGATCGGAGCCCGAGCGGCGGATCGCCGGGGGGATTTTGGCGTCGGGTGGGGTGGGGATGAGGAAGAGGAGGTGGCGGCGCGGGGTGGGGGGAGGAGGAGGCGGCGGCGCGGGGTGGTGTGGGGAGGAGAAGACGGCGGCGCGGCGCGGGGTGGGGAGGAGGCGAGCGTAGGGACGCGGGAGGGAGGGGAGGCGCGGGGGAGGCGAAGGGAGCGGAGGAAGCGCGGGGGAGGAGGGGGAGGCGGAGGGAGCGGAGGAAGCGCGGGGGAGGAGGGGAGGCGCGGGGGAGGAGGGGGAGGCGGAGGGAGCGGAGGAGGCGCGGGGGAGGGGACAGCGCAGGTCGAGCGGGGGCGCGGGGTGGAGGGTATTGCAGATCCATTGTAGGATGACCGTCGGATATGGTTGAGTAAGGAGAGAGAATGGAGGAGAGTTAATCTGATGCGCATGTTTTTATGATGGTGTATTTCTGGGTGCATATTGTGGTGTGGACGTAGTTAAGGTCATGACTGTGGAGCAGGTAATTGTTGGGTGGATGTAAAATAATTTGAACTGGTGGATTATTAGTTTAGATAGATTAGATAGATAGATTCACCGCACTACGGACGCGTAGCGTCATTGTCTCGGCAGGAAACCAACGCGGTCCGGAAGCGTCCCCAATCACTCAGATTCCTTCCCCCGCTGTCTACGGAATCCGATCTGGGTTTTGCTGTCGAAACGGAAGTGTTCTCGAAGTGAATTATTTAATCAGTTTTTTTAGTTCAGTTGGGCTTAAAACTTTTAGCTTCTAGTTTTTTTGTCACTGTAGCGGTTGAAGAGGTACCGTAGTGGCTTATGGAAGCTGAAGTAAGCTGAAATAAACTAAAACAAGCTAAAATAAATTGAAACTCTATTCCTAGTGACATACTAACATACGAGCACACGGTAATAACCATGAATGCGTTTTTTTTCATTTGTTGGATTTGTAATTTCGGTTAATTCTTATTGTTTGTACGCTGCATGTGGGAACAAAAGACGACACACCTCTAGTAGGTGACATGGAGTACACACTAATAGGCATGCAAGTTACATATAGGTACAGTGCGAACAATCAACCTAGCTCGACGCTAGCAACGATGCTGCTATCCAGTCACGTGTCATGTCCATGAGTGCAATGTCAATAACCTACGGAAGGGGGACGGCATGGACGCGAGCACTGACGAGGATCCTATGTGTTGCGCTGGCGGGTTGGGGGCCACACTTGCAACCAACTCCACGTTGATGATAAAGTTGTGCAAAACCATTGTTGCTACAATGATCACCTTTTGCCTGCGACCCTTATAACTAGGACCTTGTCGAGTATGCGCCATTTGCTTTTACATATGCCAAACGCACGTTTGACAGTGTTCCATAGATAGGAGTGTTGGAAGTTGAAAAACTCCTCCATCCCTATCGGTTGCGTACTATTATTGAACTCTGAAAGGTGATAACTATGGTTGCGGTATGGGGCTAGGTACCCCAACCTATTGGGATAACCAGAATCGACGAGGTAATATTTGCCTGCAATTAAAATTATTGGTTAATATTGGTCATGCAATGCATGTCGTAATTCAAATTTCTTATGACATATTACCTGATGGTGGATGCGGGAAGCGGTTGTTGTACTTAGCCATTGTCTCACATAGGATACGAGTGTAATGCACCAAGCCAGGCCATTGAAAGCATATAGGGCTCTAAAAATGATTTTGGAAATTATGAATATGTGACTAACATGTTTGATGAGTATTTAAAAGGTTTAGTCTCTATAATGGTTGTGAGATGCATGTTAATGATCAACATAAAGATCAATGTGGCTCAAAATAAAGGTATAAATAGATTAGAATCTCTTTTATTTTTATCGGTCTTAGGTGAAAGAGTGAAAGATAGGATTATAGAAACAAAGGTTGGAGGTTGGAGGGACGGAAAGTGCCATACCTTACACTGTGCGGGGTGGTCGGTCGGAGGGCACCTTCGCATGCTCTTGGGTCGACCCGAGCCTAAGCTCGACCGGCGCTCTGACGCAGGCTGAAGGAGGTGGTGCGCATTCGTCACCACACCTGGCCGATGGTGGAACTCGGGCCGTCAAAGCACCCCAAGATTTCGGATCAGGGCTGGACGTTGAGAGCGCCTGATTTGCGAGTATCGAACAGAGATTCCACCGCGAACAAGTATGAGGGCGCTGGCATGCCGCGGAGGCGGGATGGCTTGGCTGGCCGGCGTAAATTGGGTCGCCATGGCAGGTGATGGGGGCGCGGATGGTGGAATCGTTGGAGAGGAGGAGGACTGCTTTGCATGAGTGGGAAAAAGTAGTAGCCAACTGGGGGTGTCGTGTCGGTGGACAATAGAGCGGTTTAATACCGCTTCGCCGCTTCCACCATAAGCCGCTAGGCTCGAGACCCAAACGGCTTTGGGCCTCTCGCAGCCGGAAGCCCGCAGCCCGCCACGGAAGCTCAACGAAGCGGCACCTAAGCAATTTTCTCCACAAAGTATGACAAACATCTCCTCGCACACACAAGACCAGAAGTACTCCCAATGGCGTGCCCGAAACCCGATCACCTGCCCAACCCCGCCGCACCGGCGAGCAATCGCCGCGTCCCATGGGCCGCCCTGATCGGCTTCGTCGGCCTCGCCGTCAACTTCGCCCTCTGCGTCTACCGCGCGGACGGGGACCGCAGCGCGATCGCGTTCGTCTCCTTCTCCTACCTCAACCTGCTACTCCTCTTCTGGTGCATCCGCCAGTTCGAGCAATCGCCGCCCGGATCGGCGGCGCGGGGCAGGATCAAGGCCGCCGTTTGGCTTCTGGCCACCTCCCTGACCGTCATCTTCACTTGGAAGGTAGCGGCGCTGATGCCTCTGCCCCTAGCGGTGGCGGCGTGGATCATGGCCGCGGCGACCGTCGTCGGTGGGTTCTACGGCTTCTTCGTCCATGACGACAAGTGATCAGATCATCGAGGAATTAATACTGCGCCGTGTGCCTGGATGTGATGCATCCTTGACCGTGGTTTCGTTTCCATCGCTACTCCGATGCTTAGCATATGTCGACCTTCATATGTATATATAGAACTAAAACCATCGACCGGGTTGCCCGTCGAGTGATCCACTCATGTGAGCATAAATAAAGCCCGTGCATCAGTACTATGTGCATCGCCTCATTTGATTGGCCTCTTCCTCTTGTTATGAATTGCGTTATGTCGATTTCACACGATGTTCTGAATCTTTTCCTCACCTTTTAGAGAGCAAAGCATCTCACTTTTTTAAGCGCTTCCTTTTCGATCTGACTAGCATGCATTCTAAATCAAGGGTTTTCAATTTTCAATTCCATCTAAGTTGATATATTCTTGACTTTGGGGAGTAGGAATAACATCGGAACCATTGATATATAAATCTTGGAACCAACAAATTAACATGAGTTCTGCATTTTTAGAAGGGGAAACAAAATACAGTGGGGCATGCTCAGTAAATATTTGTCAAAATGTATTAGTTGTTCTTCCTTACTAAAAGAACAGAACTTTAGTTCCTCAGAGCAATGCCAGTAGTCTCTGGAAAGAGTGCAACGCGAGGATATTTCAGAACAAAGAAATGACTCTCACGCAGCTTCTTTACTGTGATGAGGCAGCACTAGCTATGTACCTGATAACCAGCCGATTTTCAGAGAAACCACTTTTGTCGGGCATCCTGGCTATAATACAAACCGGTCTCAAATATTTTGGCCAAATTAGAATTTACACCGATTTACGCAATTTGTTTTGAAATTTTTGGCAAAAAAACTCTGATATTTTCCGATTTTTGCCTTTTTTAATTCAAATTTGATCGGAAAATTCGATGATAGGTGATATCGGTGTTGTTGAATCCTCCCTAAAAACCTTGAAACCGGTTTTGAAAACCCTGACTTTGGCGAGAGCATCGCAGCTCGACAGGTTGTTGTTTACTGCAGGTGCAGGGGACTGAAGGTAGCAGTGGAAAATGGAGCTTCTTCAGTCCGATTACAGGTTGTTCATCTATTCAGTGTATCAGTCTGCTAACTCCATGGGTGTAGCTCGTTAGCTTTCTTTTCCTTTTCCTTTTCCTTTTCTTCCTTCCTGTTTCTATTGGCTCCAATGCCGGCCGTCATCTTCGGCGCCGTGAGCCTTGGTGCAAACGCAAAACTTTAGCGCGTTCTTGGTTTCTTTTCTTCAACTTATTTGATGGGACAGTTAGCATTTGCTTAGGCAAGAAGTCCAGAACATTGTTTTGTAAGGAACACGTTAGTACGACTCAGGGCGTTTCCAAAGTGTCTTTGTCTCCAAAGCATCCATCCACATCGTTTACGACTTACGAGTTGCTTGCACCAGCGATGGCCTGCTTCTTCCCGCTATGTCTCTTCTTGTCCATATCACCAGGTGTCCTATATGGTCAAAGGAAGGGGGCGGTTAACGTCGTACTATTGGTGAAAACACTCAGCGCTAAGTCTTTCCAAAAAAAGAAAAGGTAAGAAAATGTGCACAGGTTAGTACTTAGTCTTTGCAACAGGATGCACCTTCTCGGTTCAGACCCCGGCAAGGACAGGAAAAACCAGCTGTCCGCTACTTAAAAAAATTAAAAATAGAGAAAATAAAAACATCGTTATATCTTCACAAATAATAAAAAAAAGTCACATTAAAAAACCAATAAATTTTAAATAGCATTTGATTTTTAAAAACCACAAACCATTGCAACGGACGTTCCTTTACCGCTGAGAGCTATCAAAGGCTAGACAGAGAGAATACAGAAGCCAGTTCTGCCCACCTGAAAATTGCAGGCACGTTAGTCGATCGGGTTCTGATTTATTGGGAGATCATTTGATGCCTGGATCTTAAGTATATATTCGATGGAGGGAGTAATAATGGGTGGGTCTGGTTTGGCTTAAAGCCAGCTTATGCTCGTATTGTTTGCAGTAACTAATTTTTAAACAGTGTGTTTTTTAATGCGGGGTCAATAATAAAATTATACAAAAAGTGTACTGAGTTCAGCTGTACCAGATAAAATCATATGCGACTATTTTTCTAACTACCTCTTACAAATAGTTAAAATTTAAATACTTAAACTATAAATTATAAGCTATTAGTCTAAAAGAACCCAAGCATATCATATATTCGATGGATCTGAAGTGCCATTAATTTCGTGGATTAGACCGGCAGTCCGCCATAAGATCAGCATTAGATGCCTGTGCCTCTGAGGTGTCCCCAACCAGAAGATGCTGGTGACGGCCAGCGCGAAGGAACGAACAATTCCAGTTGAATAATTATGGTGGTGATCGCTTCGGCTGAAAAGCTCATGGCTTATAGCTGAAAACACTGTAGCTGACTGAAAAACGTACTGTAACTGACAGAGACTCATTTAGCATAATTAAATTTAAAAAAATTTAAAAATATAAAAAATATGTTAGCTCATTACGTATAATACAAACAAATACAGGAAAAAAGAACCGGCAAAAAAGCTCAACAAAAAGCCAAAAGTTCAGAAAAAGACGAAATTTATGAATAATGCAAAATAAGCCAGAAGCCGAAGCCGAGTTGATCACCACCACATGTTAGCTAAGCCAGCACCGCATGTTCATGCAATATCTAGGATCTATTCAAGGTGACCTAGTTCAATTTGCTGGTTCTAGAATTTAATTTTCATCAACCTCATATCAGGCCTGCTTATTTATGTTGATTTCACTTGCTGAGGAGCTAAAAGATTCTTACCATGCTTTCTTCGAAAAACAAAAGTAAAGTTACACACGACAATGCAAAAGAATTAAAGTGGAAAAGGGCAAAATAAGATGTCCTCACACCATTCCTCAAAAAAAAAAAAGATGTCCTGATACCACCGGCAGCACGTGAAAAAGGTACCATGAAAAGCCCCTAAAAATTTCAAAATTTTTGAGCCTTTTCCCTGAATTTTTGAGTGTTTTCGGAAACTTTCCTTTTTGGGAAAGTCTTCCCCGTTTCCGCTTTCCCTTTTCGGCAGGGCACTTCTCCTCTCCGTTGGCGCCCCGTCTTTTTCCGCCTTCGCTTCGCCCCAGCGCCCCGCGCCCTTCCCTCGCGCGCTGGCGCCTTCCTCCCTTCCCCGCTTTCTCCTCGCGCGCGCGCCTGCGACCGCGCCCGCGGTGGAACCGCCTCAGCACCGCCTCCGCCGCGCTGTCCCGACCGCCGCAGAGTCTCCGCGCCACGCGTCGCCCCTTCTCTGCGCCCGTCCCCACCTGGCAGTCGCCGCGCCTTCTTCTCCCGCGCGCGGACGCCATCGCCCGTGACCGGAGCTCGCCTGCTCCCATCTCCTGTCGCATCGCCTTTAAGCCGCCGCAGGGCCTGGCGTCACCCCCCCTGCGCGGAGAGACTCCCCAACCACTCCCCTGTCCACTCCCTTGACCCTGGCGCCATTGCCGCTTTCCCCCTCCCTCGGATTCCCTCGCTCCGCCCGGGGCATAAAAGCCCCATCCCCTGCCCCCTCGCTTCCCTTGCTCCTCAAGCCTCCCCGATACCCCCATTCGCTCCTCACTACTCCCGTGCACCTCCCAGAGCAGCCGATTGGAGCCCCGTTGCCCGAGGCTCCGCCGCCGTCTCCCCTTGCGCCGGCGACTCCCTGGAGTCGATCTCCTACTCCCCTCCCTCATTCTCCAATTACTCGCACCCCGAGCTTCCCCTCAGCTCACTGACCCTCCTCATGCTCTCCCCTGGACAGGAGGACCTTCGAGGAGCCTTGACGCCGACGACCTCCGCCGCCCCAGCCGTGCTCCAGTGGCCAGCCCTCCTCGAAACTCCCCAGCTCACGCCGCCACCGCCAGTGTAATCCCCTCACTCCCCAGATGGTGAAACCACCCCCGTTTAGCCCCTCTCGCCGCCGGTGACCCTCCTCACCGCGAAATACCCGAGCCACTCCCTTCTCCCTCCCGCCGTCTCCATTGATCTCCTTCTCCTCCCAAGCCCCAAAATGGTCTCCCCACGTCGAGCCCGACACGGTGGTGTCCTCCGTTGCCGTCGGGAGCCACTGCGGCCATCAGAGAGCGAAGGCGCCGCCGTCCCCCTCCCTCTGCTGCGCGCGCGCGGCTGGAGGTAGACGACGACGACGTGGCCGCTCCCCAGCCGTCCATCTCCCCGTTGCCGTCTAACTCGGAGCGTCGGATGGCCGTCCCTCCTCGACCGTTCGATCTTCATAAACTCCCCGCCTCTCCTCCGTCGGATCCCCCACCGTACCGCTTCGCCCGTCTCATCTCAGCCGCTCGCGTCGATCGTTGCCGTCTCGCTTGGACCGTTCGATCGCCGCGCCGCTCCATCCGTTCGCCCGTTCCCTCGCCATCTCCCCCGTCCGCCAGCTCCACGCGTCGCGCATCCAGACAGCGTGGGTGCGTGCGAGTGTGGGCCGCTTTCCCGGCCCGTTTTGTCGCCCGAGCGCGCGCGCGCTCGCGGGCCGCGCGTCGTTCGCGGGCCTCGCCGGCCGTTCGGCCGCTTGGGCTGCACAGCGCTGGGCTGCGCTGTGGCTTTGGGCCGGCCTAGCACTGTTCACTAGATTTTGCAGTGATTTACTAATTTCCAGAAATCAGAAAAATCTAAATAAATCCTAGAAAAACACAGAAAATCCCAAAAATTCCCAAATTTCACCACTTTGCTCCAAATATTATTCCAGACCCTCTGGTGAACTCCTTTTCCACAGATCCTCCCCAGATAAATTCCTAAAAATCCATTTGGAGTGTTTATGCATTTTACTCCTTTTTGATTAGTTTATCTTTCCTCGCTTGATTAGGCTCAAGCTGGATTTAATTATTTTATGTGTTTGCGCTAGTGTCGGAGATTCCCGGAAGCTCAAGTGCAGCCGCAGGATCCAGGAACTTCTACGTTCGAGCTAGTCGAGATCATCCAAATCAATGGCAAGTCCCAAATCCTTTGATCATGTTGTATCCCATAATGTTTAAATATGTTAATATGTTATTTGCATTGAGCTAGTTCTGAAATATTAGTTCGAAAATAAAATAAAATGTTTAGAATGACTTATTATGTAGTTAATCCTACCACCGCTAAATGCCATGTTTAATTTGTAGCCATGCCATTGAAACCCTAGAATTAATTATCTGTTAACCTAGATAAACGTAGGATATTATTATCATGCAAAGTCTTACACTAATAAGGTTGTGGCTGTGGGCCAATAGAATTAGAAAACCCGACTCTAAGGTAGGGTGGTATGGGACACCGTATCTTAGAGCGGAGAGTGCCGGCGTGCACAAGGTAGGGTAAGGGGGAGTGGAAACCGCAAGGCGGTCATCGCCAATCTTTTACCCTAGATTTGGAGTAGGGTAAGGGTGAGTGGGAAACCGCGAGACGGTCTACGCCCACCGCTTACCTCAGGTTGGGTCGCGGGCCTGGCGAGGTTACGGACCCTGTGAAAATATAAGGACTGAAACCCTTACGCTGAGCAAATGTCACAGTAATCGCTCAACCACAGGAGTTGACTTGTCAACACTTGTCTAGTAGCTGCTCAACTCGATTGAAACTCTACAGGAGGTTTAGCAGTGAGGTTAGGTGAGCCGCGCTATGGGTGCCTAACAACGGTAGAGTTCACTCGAAGCGGACACTGTTTTCTCTTGTGTGGGTGTGCGTGTGTGTGTGTGTGTGGGATCCAGACCCGAGTGAATTCTACCGGGTAGAGCCTATATAAAGAGTTGAGCAGTGAAACGACCTGGCTTTCTTAACTCTGTCGCAGGAGTTAAGGGATCGTGTGGGTAAAGCTGAGCAAACTCTGCAGAGTCAAATAAATGGTATTCGAATACGCCGTGCTCCCGGTTATTGGAGCTGTGTCACTTGGGTGATTCCAGCAGCAAAGCTTAAGTAGTTTTGTACATGTTTGAACTTGACTAGTTGGTTAAAGAATTCTTTGTGAAAACCCCTGAGTTCTTGAGAAGTAGTTTTGGGTCCCTTTTATAAAATGTTTGCAAATAAAACTGCATCCACTCAAATTAATAAACCAAGTATACTCCCTTCCTTTGATGTTCCGTGCATGTAATAAGTTAGGGTCTCTTTGGGACTTGCTGAGCCGGTTGTTTGGCTCATGGCTTGCTTTTGCCCTTCTTTAGAGGATCAAGACGAAGGTGAAGGTCTCCTTGTTGAGAAAGCCCCGGAAGGTCTCTTCTTCGACGAGGACCCGTGGTTTTAGGTCTTGGCCGCGCTCGAGCGGATTCTGGAGTTTTTGTGATGTAAGTATACTTTGGGCTTGCACGCCCCGCTGTTGAAAAATGGATGTTAATCCTTATGTAAAATATATGCTGGTCTTTTGTTGTAAGCATGCAATGGTATACTATTGCGCGACGCTTCATAACTGTTCATGCGTGAATAGTTGCGGAGTGTCGTGTCCGTACGCGCCCCTGGAAACGGGGGCGTTACATACCAGAGTTCTTTTGAAAGAGAAATTCCGCCAGCAAATTAGGTAGCTCCCTTTAGAGCTTTATCTTTTAGTTTTTAATTTTATCTTTTTCTATTTTCTATTTTTTTGATTTTTACTTTTTTTCTTTTATATATAATCTTTTTCCTTTTTATTTTTAAATGTATTTACGCTGAAGCAACTATCCATAGCTATAATGCAAAAATACCTCTACAATACTAAATAAGTTAGAAATTCAGACTTTCAAGCTCAAACGAGGACAGCATGATGAAGCCAGGACGGCTACAACATACAGGTGCGCTGGTGCAGAGCTCTTTCTCAACAAGAGAAAGATGGTGTCAAGGCGAAGACCCATCAGCCCTGAAATGTCGGGGACTTTGGACGTATATAGCACTGTATATCTTCTAAATTCTAAATATAGCATCTTGCGCATAAAAATTTCGTTTTTGGCCCCCCGTTCCGACCGTGGAACTCCGGAGGCTTGACACGTGGGCAGTCGTGCGGTCCGGCACCGCACGACCGAGCTACAGTCGAGTCGTGCCAGTCCGCATGTTTGCTTCTGCTTTCAATGAACCACTATCTCTTTGATGATCCATCCATCTCATTATGGTTTTACCCGTGGTCAAGATTGAACTTCGAATAATTAATTTCCATGTCATCTATGGTCCTGAAACAACACAATTATTCTCTTGTAATCAATGTGCAAACAGTTGGATGAATGCAAACGTGCGGTGCTGGTGCTGAGCCAACGCAAATAGGTGTCGTGAAGACATGCGGTAGGCAGTGAAGATGTGCGGTCCGGCAGTGCACGACCGCCTACAGTGAAGACGTGTGGTCCCGGACCGTACGACTTGATTGTAACTCGATCGTGCGGTACTGGACCGCACGGCTACCCACGTGTCGAGCCTTCGGAGTCCCACGGTCGGAACAGGGGTCAGAAACGGAATTTTTATGCGTAGGGTGCTATATTTGAAATTTAGAAGGTATATAGTGCTAGATACATCCAAAACTCGCAAAGGTTATTTGGCAACTGGCATCATCATGGACGACCTTGACGATTTGCAGGAGATCCAAATTTCAACATCCCTACTAGCCGAGCTGTACCTGACATTTTGGAGGTTCTGTGCTAAATTTAAAATTACCTCTTATTCTTGATAAAAGCTAATTACAAAAGTAAGCAAACATTCTTATTCGACATTACATCTGTAGTACAAGTTTTTCTTACGGTACAAAGGATTACATCCCGCTAAAAAACAACTCTCTAAATGAGTATGCGTCCTTTACTTGAAAAACGTCGTTCTTCTAGTATTCCTTGAAACAAGCTCTTCAATTATTCTCGTAATTAGTCTTGTCCATATTAAACATCAATTTTAAGTGTCGTTAGGTCTTTCCGAGTCACTATAGAATGCGAATACATAACAACTTCAATTTATATAAGCTCTTTTTTGCATATGCAGTAGTCATAGGAATAGTCAACAAAATTTTATATGCAACAATTGTGTTACGGAAATAGTTTAGCCGTTTCAGAAATTTCAAAAAATATCAACATGCCCATGTTTTTCTTCGGAATGAATTTTTACGGTACAAATTTAGCAAAAGAAAACGGAAAGAATAAAAGGGCTACTCACTTATTAGTTCTTGCTCTTACTAATATAAAGGTTAACTAGTAGTCGGATCTTTTTTTTTTACTTGGCTTATGTTTTTTACTGTAGTTTGTTACTTTTAGACTGTTTATGAGACATAGTACGAAGTAACAAAAACTCGTATGCGGTTTTAACCGATATAAATAAATTCACTACAGTATGTACTACAATTAATATGTAGATCACACTTGTAAAGACGTACTGTTTAAAAGTTAATCACTACTAAAAAACAAAAATTAGCTTTTAAAAACTAAAAAGAAGAGTCCCATTATCTAGGAATAGAAAGAAAACCAATGGCACATGCTGCCCGTCCGGGCGCCCCTAGCCTACTAGTTAAACAACCTTCCCCTGCAGGTAGTACGTAGAAGCAAACATTGCTTTCTCATCGTGCGTTTCCATGCGCTGCGTTTTCTGTTGGCCCCGTTGCGAAGTAAGTAATCCGTGGGCGGCCGGGCGCAGCGCGCAGAAAGTTGGGCCTAGCATGCTGACGCCTGTGAGGCTGTGTTCTTTTGGGCTTTTGAAATCGGCTTTTGGCTTTTGCTACAGTACCTAACTTTCAAACGGAGTATTTTCTTAAGACGGGGTCTACAAGTTAAACAATCTACATGTTAAAAGCCCAACATCTGTGTCAGCCAAAATTGCAAGTGAGTATCTATCTCTCCGTAATCTGTACCATAAACAGCTAAAATTCAAAAATTTCAGCCAAAAACTATAAGCCGCAGCCGAAAAGAACAGGCCCATAGACTGATAAAGACTGGCCTGGGTCGTGGCTGCTCAGCGTCGTCGCCCAGACTGGATGGTTTCTGTGGTCTCCTCATTTTGCCTTTTACCTCTCCATGCTGCGAGAAATCGGACGGCCCTGCTGGGATGTTGTACTTGTCAAAATAAATTTCAGACAGGAGTGCACACAGATCGCCGCCTTACCACCGGCCGATATGGCCTCAGACCCTTAGTTTGTGTTGTCCCATCAGCAGGTCGGCTGGTCGGTTCTGGTTTCCATCGCTGAGTGAGTGAGTATGCACCCACTATCCGACAGCTTTTCCGTTGATCCGTCAAAACTCGATTGACTTATGTTGTACGAGGTTTTGCACCGCACAGCGTCGCCGTCCAAGGAAATTTGCTGTGTAACCGGGGCACGAAGTGATCTGTGTAACGAGGTGTAACGAGTCAATCACACGGCGACATATGGCATAAAATACTGTATAAATACTGTAGCATAAGAAAAAAATCAAAAAAAAAACACTGTGCCGCAGTGCTATAGCTCGGAAAAAAATAACTTTTTCCTACAGCGCTGAAGTGTTTTCCTAGTGCTACAGTGTTTTATATAGTATTTTGCTAGTGCTACAGTGTTTTATATAGTATTTTGCTCCACGTGTCGTCACATCGTTGGCTCGTTATACAGGCCACTTTGTACCTCCGTTACACAACAAAATTTCTCCTCGTTTTGCCATTGACGAAAGAATCACGGTGGTGTAAGGCCGTTCCCAACGGCTTCTACTATTAGCTACAATTACTAGAGCAATTGTTAATTTTTCTAAATTATTTAATTAAAAAAAAAAATAAAAAACATCATTATATTTTCACAGACAATGTAAAGGGGAAAAAAAATTAAAAACCGATGCGTTCATTTTAGCTTTACAAAATCAGAAGCCCAAGCCACTTAGAATAGGGCCTTAATATACTATAGCTCGGAGCCTGGGCGATGGATTACAAAACGTGTGATGTAACATCCTAAAATTCGAATGTTTAAAAATATTAATATTTTAAAACTTTTAATTCATTTTGGTGCTACTTAAATTTTTCTGGTTTTTATCCGAGAATCTTGGTTGGAGTTTGTGCTTGGAACATATATAAAAATTAAAAGAAAACTAAAGTCTAGGGTTAAAAGGTATACAATTGGCAAAGCAAATTAAAAATAGAAATATGAATTTGAAAAGATGATCCACAATTTAAACAAGGAGAATTTAAATTGAAGCAAAAGTTTCAAAACAAAAGAGAAGCAAAATTCGAATTTAAATAACTTAACCAAAAACTTGAATTAAGGCTAAAATGTGAAAATATTTTTGAATCACAAAAATAAAAGAAAAATATTAAACCCAAGATTGGGCCGGCCCATTTCCTTTTTCTCCGCCCTTTTCCTTTCTCTTGGCCCATTGGCCCACCAGCCCATCTTTTGTCTCTTTCTCTCTTTCCTTCTTTCTCCGTTGCCAGTCGCGAGCGCCGACCCACGCCGTGTGCACCTACTCTGCCACCGCGCGACGCACTTGTTTTCGCCACAACACCGTCGACTCGACATGCTCACACACCAGCTCGACACTCCCGCCTTGCACGCCCGCGCCACGCGCCCACACCTTGCACGCCCTGACACCATGCCACGCGATCCTTGTTGCGCCGCATACGCGCTCAACCTGCGCCACATACTGCTCCCCCATTGCCACTGCCCTCGGTCGCAACATCTTTCGCTGTGCTTGCACAGTGTTCACCGTCTCTCCCTTGGCTACTTAAGCTGCTGAGCCCCTGCCTTTCCCCTCACCACTCCCCACTCTCTTCCGCACCTCACCGTTGCCTGTGCCGAGCTTGAGCCAAGCTTAGGGATCCACCGTCGTGCGTCAGCCGTGACCTCACAGTGAGAAATCGCATCTCCGGTGAGCTCTCGCCAAGTTGCTCGCATCAAATCGTGCGCTTGGTCGCCTTATGCAACAATAATGACCTTTAAATAAAACACATAGACACTATTTATTGAAGTAATTACATCTAAATAGTCATTTAATATAATCTCTCTCCTTTTAGATATTCCTATGAAAACTAATCCTCTTACATGCATATCCTTAGGCAAAGGAGTTGGATGATTGGAACAGAGGTGTACCGAGGGGCTTCCGGGTCCTGCTCGCATTGCACGACGGGTATGACTAGCTACTCGTCAATGTCTTTTTCTTTGGCCTACGCGCCAAGCTAGAGAGAAACTTCGCTAGCAACTTTGGTAACCGTCTTTCGCTACGTATGTAAGAGCATGTACAATACAAGATGCTTATATATGAATGCTTAAAGAGAGAGAATATAGCCATATCATCAAGCACCTATGCAAAAATTATTTCCTCCAATGCAAGCATCTTTTTCATAGGTGCTTAGATGCTATATTATCTATTAATAGATTCAGTTATACACATAAGCATCTACTAAGCACTGGTGCTTATTTAAGCATCGATGCTTCAAAATAAGCACATTCTCTGTCCTATGTAGCAAGAAAAAATAGTTTTTTATTACTAAATATCTCTCTAAGCACCTGTATTGGACATGCTCTAATGCGTACTTTCCTCTGAAGTTCATGGCGTATTCTTGTGGCTCGCCCCAGTACGTACGTGACGAGCAGTCTGCACATCCCTTCCTGCGGCGCCGTGGTTCAGAGAAAGAAATTAAAAAAATTCTGGGGGCAGCAATTAGTGAGGTCAGCAAGAGAATGCACGAGAAGACCAAAGAGATCGGTGTGCTCAAGCTTATCCATGGTTCATGAAAGTACGTGCCAATCCGCTCGACGAGCGGCGTCGGGAAACGTACTTGAGGTCAAACACGTACCCGCCGAGGTTTTCTTTCATCTTTCCGTTTCAAACTGCATAACTTCTAATTTCTGACTTCTACCTTCTTAATTTTATTTTTTTGATTTGTTAACTTTTTTGGTTTTTGGTTTTTTTTCTTATTTATTTACATTGTTTATATTAATGTACCTTATTATTATTATTTTTAGAATTTTTAATTTTAAATATTTAAAAAGTTAACATTTATTACAGTGTATTTTTTATTGTTACAATTAAAAAGTCAAAAGTAAGACTTAGACTCCGCTCATATTACCTTGAGTTTCTAACTTCTAACTTATTTTTTACTATTTATAATTTTTATTCTTTTTTTATTCTTTTTTAGTTTTTTTGACGGTTTTTTTGTATTTATTTGCATTGTGTATAATGGACTAATCTATTTTTTATTATTAAATTTTTTAAAATTTAATAATACTAAATAAATTATTATTAATTATAATGTAATTTTAATTAGTTATAATATAATTTTAGAAGTTTGTTTCAATCCCATCGCTCCTCATAAACCAGGTGGAGCGGCCCTTCGAGAGGATGGCACCTGGTAGCTAGGGAACAGAGCTTATCCGAATACTCCGTGCCACTTCAGCGGTGACGCGTTTATATATATATATATATAGGGAACGTATCTAGTGCTAATGCACTATTCGGTGCTAACATGTGAACTCTGGATTTGGACCATCGGATGTACCTCAAACGGCCTGGATCTTTGAAGGTGGAAACACCAAGCCACTTAAACGTTTTTGCAAAAAAACCCCTACCGGTTCGGTACTTTTTTTTTCGGCCCACGCCTCCCCGTCTGCCTCGCATCCCAATCGCCCCCGCATCATTGTTCTCCCCGCGCCGTTCCCAATCGCCCCCGCACCCTTCGCTGCCGCATGCTAGGGTTAGGGTTAGGCGACGGCGGCTTCGTAGCGGCGGCGGCTGCGGCCCTCCTCCACCCAACGGCGACGGCGGCTTCGTAGCAGCGGCCTCTGAGCTAGCCTCCGCGCCCCTCCTCCGCGTCGTGCCCCTCCGCCGCTGCCCTCCTCCGCGCTCCACCGGCTGGCTCCGTTGGCGCTCCCCCGGCTGGCTCCCTCCCCGGCGCCGCCCTCCCCCCTGGCGGCACCTTCCCCGGCCCCCGCCGCTGCCCTCCTCCGCGCTCCACCGGCCGGCTCCGTCGGCGCTCCCCCAGCTGGCTCCCTCCCCGGCGCCGCCCTCCCCCCTGGCGGCACCTTCCCCGGCCCCCGGCTCCCTCCCCGGCCCTTGGCGACGCCCCCCTCTTGAATCAGGCCTCCTCCCCGAACTCCATTTGCGCAATTGTGAAATTGTTTGTGAGAGGGATGTGTACTGAGAGAGATGTGAATGAATTTGCAATTGTGAAATTGTTTGTGAGAGGGATGTGTACTGAGAGGGATGTGAATGAATTTGCAATTGTGAAATTGTTTGTTGAATGAATTTGTTGATGAAACCTGACAATTCTTTGGTGTGAAAGCTTTGTGATATGCAAGCTGAGAATGGTTTGGCAGTTGCTAACTGATATGTTGTGATGATTGTTTGTTTGTGTTATTGGTGTTAAGTCTTGTTTATGGCAGCAAACATAGAATGTGCATTATCAACGTATGCCTTGTAGCAACATACAGTTCCAGTGCTGCATAAGACATAATGAAACTGATTCTACCAGATCTGAAGAAACATTCATCAGTCATCAGTATTGGGGATCACATGCAGGATCCAATCAAAGGTGCCAAAGGTAAATTTCTTCATTTGGATACAGATCAAAGCAGACATGACATCATCAGAGGCAAATGTGCACAACATATAAAGCTTGAACTTCTTTCACTAACAGAGTAACAGTATATGTTATTTAGCAAAGTAACACAAAGGAAAACAGTCAGCTGGTGCAGCAAACAAAGGCTGAATTCAGGTACAGCAAACAATTGTGCTGGCTGGCTGGTGCAGCAAACAAAGGCACCAGTGCAGCAAACAAAGCAAACTTTTCTAGCCTCATGTCTAAACTAAATCTTTTGATGCTCTCATGAACAACTTATACGGCACAATTCCAGCACAATTTGGTGACTTCTCCACGGCACACTTGGATAGAAGTGGAGGCTGCATAAGTTAAGAAGATTTTTGTTAAGTAAATCAGAAAAGAAACAATAATAAAGTGTCAGAGGAAACAATAAAAAAACCTAATATAAATCTCATATGATGAAGATAATTGACTGCATCCCATCTGAAAGTACAACAAATTAGCAGAAAAGAAAATCCTGTAGGCTTTCAAATATAGACTACAAACTAGATTACTAACAGTCCGACACTGTCTCTGTATGAACTACTGCGCATCATAATATAGTAGCCTAGTTTTTCATCCATTATTTAACACTAAAGGAGTCAATATGAACTATTGCGCATTGGAAATAATCACCCTGTGCAAACTGCATTAGCACTGATTAGTTATTCATCCACAAATCAACGCTAAAGAGATCAAATGTCCATAAGTGCTGTACCCAATCTGGATCGGATTCCACAAAGTCCATACGCTAAAGAGATCAATTCCACAATTCTTATCTAAATCGGAATGAGTTGAAGATCAGCAAAAACGGAGCAAAAAACGTAAGTGCTGTACCCAATCTGGATGCAATGCACACAGACATATCAGATCCGATCTCCACGGAACATGCAAAACGGAGAAATTACCATGCATGCAAAAAACAAAAGTGCTGTACCTGAATCAGCTTTATCTCCACGGAACAGATCCGATGTGATTGCCCTCACGTAGCTCGCGCGGGGAGAGGAGGAACAGCGCGGAGAAACGGCGCGGAACAGGCGCCGTCGTGCGAGGAGGTTCAGGCGACGAGGGAGGTCAGCGTCACGCGAGGCAGACGGGAGCGACGAGGAAGTTCAGGCGTCGCGCGAGGTAGACGGGGAGGCGTGTGCCGAAAAAAAAAGTACCGAATCGGTAGGGGGTTTTTTGCAAAAACGTTTAAGTGGCTTGGGTGTTTCCACCTTCAAAGATCCAGGCCGTTTGAAGTACATCTGATGGTCCAAATCCAGAGTTCACATGTTAGCACCGAATAGTGCATTAGCACTAGATACGTTCCCATATATATATATATATATATATATATATATATATATATATATATATATATATATATATATATATATATATATATATATATATATATATATATATATATATATATATATATATATATATATATATATATAAACTGACGAGACGATCGACTCGAAGGACTTGTTTTGTAAAGCGGATAGGATAGGTCTGCCAAAATCTGCCTCTCTTATCCAAGAACAAACCTCACTCCTCTCTGGTGCCACCATTACTTGTGCTCGTCATGGATCCAAACGGCGCCCCGACGTGGGTTGCCAGGGCGGGCTTCGGCGTGCTCACCCTCAACTCCGGCCTCGCCATCTACCGCTCCAAAGGGGACGCCGGCGCGGTCGCCTTCGTCGTCGTCTCGTACTCCTCCCTGCTTCTCCTGTTCGCGTGCCTCCGTGCGTACGAGCGCGCGGCGCCCGACTCGCCCGCGAGGGAGCGGCTGAAGCGCGCGGTTTGGGCGCTCACGACGCTTCTCACCACCATGTTCGCGTGGAAGGTCGCGGCCCTCATGCCGTGGCCAGTGGCCGCCGTCGTTTGGGGCCTTGCCGTGGCCACCTCGCTCGGGGGCTTCTTCGCCTTCTTTGTCCACGCCTGAAGCAGCGCGCCGGTGGCCGGATGGATGTATGTATGGTCATGTACATTGTTTTTGCAATCTTTACGACTGTTATCAGGACATTACGATCATCTTGTATAGCGGTACAATTATGTTTAAGAGGCTACGACTATCTTCTGTGTCGTTATGATCGCTCTGTCGGTTTTTCGACCACGCTGACAGCCGTTACGAACACGTTGTGACCTCTCCGATCACTCTTTGCTGCTTCGACTATGTAGTCGTAAGTTTCAGCCGAAGTTATGACCACGTTCACCGTCGCTGCGCTGATCTTCCTTCAACCACGTTCAAAACCCATAGTCATAGCTCCCTACGATCATGCAGTGATTCTGCCGATCACTGTGGTCGTTTATGACTTCACTTTCTCATTGTGGTCGTAACACCTTTATGACCACTTTCACTACGATCACGTCGTAACATCCTACAACCACGTTCACTGCTCCGCTATTGTAGTTGTAGCACTTTACGACCACACTTTCTGCCGTGTGGTCGTGATCATAATGCTTTATGATCACATTTGCGATCCTTTACTTGTTGTGGTCGTAAGTCGTTTATGACCACGTCTACGAGCACACAATGAAGTTGATACTCGATAGTTTTTTCTTCTCTTTATTTCTTTTCCTTCTTTTTTCTCACCTTTTCTCGATTACATTGCTTTGTTTTTTATACCCTGCTTTACACGTTCTACAACTATGATTATGACTCCAACTCGGGTTCGACTACGACTCATACTCGAGTTCGACTATGAGATGAACTCGTATAAGACTTCTAAACAAGATTACTTCCAACATAGCTTGGACGGCGTGCTTCCCTTCTGAATATAGGAGCGCTTTCCGTGCAACACCATAGGCACCTAAGGCTCCGTCGAGTTTGCGTCAACCTCGTCCACCACTTCTTTCCCTCGGATCGCCATTGGAGACCCTACTTCACTGGAGCTGAGCCGTCGACGTCGGCCAAATTCCGTCCCAAGAGATTCCCCAGTAAGTCCTCTCTTATCCACGCCGCCTCGTGCGTCGGAGCGTTGGCTGTCGATGCCATGCTAGCCGTCTGCCACATGGTTGCCACATAGTCGTCCCGAGCCTAGTCAGCTGCATGTGCGGCGTTGCCTAGTCAGCCTGTGCGCACATATGGTCGTATGGTCATGTACATAGCTTGGGCGGCGTGCTTCCCCGTTGAACATAGGAGCACTTTTATTTTCAATAAATTTTAGCCGTACATATCAGTTATATGTACATATTAGCACATCAGTAATGTGTAGACGTGCTCGGTGTCCACCCTTCATCAACAATTTAAGCTTTTGAGTAGGGTACAATCAGATCTGATGTGGACGAATATTATTTATACCATATTTTAATTCACTTTTTTTTTTCAGATTCAGAGTCGGATATGGTAAAGACCGGTTACAAATATGAATTTGAAGTTTTTGGGTAGGTACTATTGAAACGGATATAAGACGATTTCATATCGAAAGCGGATAATATAGCGGATAGTTCAACTACCGATAAATTTGACACGCAATGTGTTGAATATAATTATCTCGTTAAGAGTTATTGATTCTGTCCGTCTTCCGACGGAACAATGGTTGATACGACTTATATGATCTATTACAAGTGAAGTTCGTAAGTCCTTATGATACTAGTTTAATACAAACACTACGGTTTCGGAGATAGCTGCCCCGGGCAGGTACTTTCTGCAGCAATGGTTCGGAGATAACCGCTCTCCATCTCATCACGAGCGCTCTCCACTCCACTCCAGTCTCCGGTCGCCACCGAGCAGCGCCAGTGCGCCACCGCGCGATGACCATGGCGTCCGTCGTTTCCTCTGTGCTGGCCAGCCCGGCCCTCGTGAGATCCGCCGCGGGGCCCCGCATGCGTCTCCTTCTGCCCCGCGACGTGCCGGCGGCCCCCGCGTCCTGATTGGCATGCGGCTGCCGCGTCGCGTGCGGCGGCGCCCGGAGGATGCCGATCCCGTTCGCAGCGGGAGGCGGCGAAGGTGAGGAACTTTGATTTTTCTCATTTTTGATGTATACTTACGTCTTACGAACTTTAGATTCCCAAAATTCACGTGCATTTTGGTCTTTTTGGGGCAAATTGGGGCTCTACCGATGTTGGAGAGTATAATGTATTGGGGAATAATGAACTTACTTTGGAATTATTGGTTCTGGAACATGGGGGGAAGTCTGGGGGAGCGGTTCGTGCTCGGGGAGTGCGAGGGCGAGGTGCTGCTTATCAGTGAGGAGCATGAGGAGATGGCGGTGTACCGTGTTTTCCGGCGAAAATGGGCTACAATCACAAGCTTGGGCGGGCGGACACTGTTTCTTGGTTTCAATGGATTTGCAGCCTGCATTGGTCCATGTTGTTTCTGTAAACAAGATATTCATTATCAATCAATACCACCAGTTAATGTTTTTTTTTTAGATAGAGAACACGTTTGTTGAATTTGACCAGAATCAATAATCTGGTCCTGCCTGTAAATGCGGATAGCACTATAGCAATTAATTTTGTGTCATGCAATTTCTTGAGACCCGCCTCAAGCTTCTTATCGCTTTGTTCTTGCCATATTGAGAGAAGTTAGTATTATCTTGCAGGAAATTAGTCATAAATGTTGGCCCTTTACTGATTGCTTATTTTCAGATTAGCCTGGTGACTTTATTAACTTGTTCTTTTATTAATGTATATAATGCTACAAATTCTGCAGAGTTCTTACAGTTATGTGACAATGAGAATAATACCAGGAATAGATCCTTGGCATAAACTTAACTGTTTATATATATGATTTGTACTTCTAAAACTAGGACTTATATTCCTTGTAGAAATACAAGTAAACTTAGACTCAGACCAAGCCAGTCCAGGAGAACTCTCATTGATAAGAGGATTCGAACAAATTCAAATTTAGTTACATGATTAACTACTCTCGTAGTCTCATTAGTGAGATAAGAGGGATTTGAACAGGTTCAAATTTAGATACATGATTCACTATAGATATGTACCTCAGGCTTATGTTGCACAAACTTACCTGACATTTGATTTTGCTAGTATATAGAAGCACTTGTTTAAGTCTGGGTACCTGCCATTCGTAATTTGATGTGCTTCAATATATTTGGACATTTGACTTGTGCATAGGTTGCTTGTTCTTACCCCTTTTTTTTTCCGAACCAGATAGGAGAAACCCCAGGTTTCATTTAATGAAATCATGCCTGCTCTGCTTTATGGATAGCATTCAGAAATCAGAATTTAACACGCAGCAATGCTTAATCAACAAATGCATGTCAAAAAAAATTTCGAGTCGCTGATAAATATGCAAGTTAGCAACTGGTGATGCAAAACTGCTGAACTTGTGGATCATACATACTATAATCTCAACCCTTGTTTGCAACATTGACTTCCAGGTGTTTGATCTAGCCTGCTGCGTGCAAATTGGGTTGCAAATTGGGCCAACACCAAGTCCAAGAGTCCAAGAAAAAAGAGCCGGCGGCGCTAACCTAGTTCCCGGCCTCCCGGGCGGTAGAGGCGGAGGACGGCGCGGCGGTGGCGCCCAGGACTTCCGAAAATTTTCTATTTAAGCCCTTTTTTTGAAAAATATTCACATTTAGACCCCTGGTAGTTTTAATTCCCTTTTTGGACCCTGAGCTCGGCGCCGTGGGTCACGGCGCCGAGCTAACACGTCTCGGCGCCGTGGTCCACGGCGCCGAGGTCGCAGGCCCGCTCCAGCGTGGCGTCCTGCGTGACGCGGACGTGGCAGAACCTCGGCGCCGTGTATTGTGGCGCCGAGCTCGGCGCCGTGGATCTTGGCGCCGAGCTCGCGGCCTTTTCCTGGGACACGGCGCGGGTCACGGGTGTCTTTCGTTCGTTTCGTCTCTCGCTCGCCTCCGCGCCGCCGCCTCCCCTCCCCGCCCGCCGCGGCCGCCCGCGCGACTCCCCGGCCGCCAGCGCCTCCCCGGCCCCCCGCCTCCCCGGGCCGCCAGCGCCTGCCCGGCCGCGCGACTCCCCGGCCGCCACCGCCTCCCCCGGCCGCCAGCGCCTCCCCCGGCCGCCACCGCCTCCCCGGCCGCCAGCGCCTCCCCCGGCCGCCACCGCCTGCCCGGCCCCCCCGCCTCCCCGGGCCGCCAGCGCCTGCCCGGCCCCGCCGCCTCCCCGGCCTCTAGCGCCTACCCGGCCCCGCCGCCTCCCCGGCCGCCAGCTCCTCCCCGGGCCCCGCCGCCTCCCCGCCCGCCACTGGTATAGCTGCTCATGCTGTAGATGTCTGTATGAACGAATTTATTAAAGTTGATTTTGTGAAAGTAGATGTAGATGCATGGCCACGGGCAGGCGCTGATTTTATTAAAGTTGTTGAAATGGATTATAAATTTGAATGAATTGATGTTTATTTTGGTACAAAGCAATGTGGTGATAAGTGTGATAGATTGAGCTTCATGCTGCTCGACATGCAGTTGGCTTTCATGAAATTAAGTGTGATAGATTGCAATCTATAATTGGTTTGGCTTGTTTAAGGACAAGCAATAGTAGTAGTAATGATAAACCACTGAGTATGTATTTACAATAATGCCTCCACCAATAATGCCTTCATCAATCAGTTTCATTGAAAGATATTCATATGCTGATTTATGAGCTCGTACTTATTGATTGTAGGCAGGAGGGAAGGAATTACTGTGTGACGATACATTCTTGGATTGCCCGCTTTGTCCACTACCATCGTCGGACAGGTAATATTGACTATGCAATTCAGTTAGTTAACTAGCATCAATTATACTGTAGTAGTTAGTTAATTTAGGTACTTAGGTAGTCAGTCAGTATCCAATTTCGCTTAAAGGTATTAAGTTCCGTTATCTGTATGAACTAGATGGACAACCTTGTCACCCTATATCATGGAGGCAGTGTGACAAGTGATGATTATGGAAATGTTCGATTTGTTGAAATGCAAAGGGTGCCTCTGATATTCAGTGATCGGCCGTCGTTTAGTGAGTTGGTTGCTAGGGCTCGGGAGAAGCTACATTGTCATGCAAACGAGGAGAGCATCACAGTTGAGGGGTTACTTCACTTCAGTTCGAAAGACACAATTCTCAGGCGGTTGATCTTAATTGGTTGTGAGGATGAGTGGGACAACTATGTCAAATTGGTTATGAGGAATGAGTTAAAATGTTTGGACATTGTTGTGCGGAAGGTGTCCATTGATCCCACCCCTCACGGTTATTCACCAGAACTAGGTGATCAGGCACCCTTTGACCCTCCGTTACCGGATCTTGCGGTGGATGTGGAAGAAGTGCCTGAGGATGAGCTGCAAAGGAGGAAGGAGAAGTTAAGTCTGCGTGAAGCAGCCATCAAGCGTCAGGAGGAAGAGCTTCAAGCTCGTGAGGCGGCTCTCAAGACCAAGAGTGACAGGAAGAAGTATGCAGCGGAGCCATCTTCAGGGCGCGACAGAAAGGGGAAACAACCACGCTACACCCAGTAGACAAGATGTAATAGACCCGGTCCACACGAGAGGTCGTACGAGCAGTTGGGTCGATTAGTCGGATATCATGCTAGCATGTAATAAAATTGTACGCGCCATTATTATCTCGGCTTTTCGCATGCAATGATTCCCACGTGTCTTATTATCACTTCCCCTCCTTTCATCCAATTGTTCCTATCACATTTGTCATAAAAAAATAATTCAAAAAATTTCTTCCAATAAAACAACATAACATGATCGAAAAATGTTATTGCCAGTTCAACATATTTTTCACGGTCAGCATTGTACAAAAATCACAAATACACTAATCGTTACTTCACACATAACTCGTTCGTCAATCCACAAACAGAGGGGATGGGATTGACCCAGAATCATCCCAGTAATTATTTCCCCAAGTGTGTAGTAACAACTGAACAAAAGGAAGATGAGAGTTGCTTGTATGCCACATGTCGCCTCCCCTCTGTCTTGCCCGCAGCATCTCACGGCCCCAGAACTTAACACAAAACTCGTTCGTCACGGCCTGCAGAATTTTATTTTTCAAAAACCATTACCAATGTACCATAATATTTTTTAAAAAATCTACACGAATTTTCCTACATGTTTCATCTGCAATACATATTTCAAAACATACGTCGTATTTTTTGCTCTCTATAAATAAATAACTAACTATATTACATAATATTACTATCATTAAATAATCCAACTAAAAAATACAACTTAATTCATTTTGCGAAAAAAAGACTGATCGGTGCAAACCCTCGGCGCCGTGGTACACGTGGTAGGCACCTCGGCGCCGTGGTACACGTGGTAGGCACCTCGGCGCCGTGGTACACGGCGCCGAGCTTGGCGCCACGAGTCACGGCGCCGAGCTCGGCGCCACGAGTCACGGCGACGAGCTGCCTGCCACGTCGGCGCCACGCCGGCCGCTACGCTGGCGCGGGGCTCGTAGCTCGGCGCCGTGGTCCACGGCGCCGAGACGTGTTACCTCGGCGCCGTGACCCACGGCGCCGAGCTCTGGGTCCAAAAACGGAATTAAAACTATCAGGGGTCTAAATGTGAATATTTTTCAAAAAATGGGTTAAAATACAAAAAATTCGGCGAGGACTTCGCCCTACCTAGATTTTTTTCTGGGTCCGCCACTGGTGGTTGCTGCCATGTCTAATACGGCTTAATGCAAACACTGCTCGGCACGAATAATTCAGATTATACTCTAGCACAGATTAACAATAAGCTAGCTCCTTTCCTTGCAACTTAAGTAAAGCTTTTCTGCGTCAGTTTCCTTGATGTCGAAGAAAAGATTCTTTTGATACTGCCCATGTCGGTCGCATCTGTCTATATATATGTCGCTTGGCGCGTTCCTCTGCCTAGGCAAGTAAGCAAATGTACGAACTCCGCGCCAAGCTGCATTCCAACTCGCACTGCCACTTCGAACCTGATGGATCCGAGAGATGGCGCCGCTAGCGCCGGCCTCGTCCGCGCGGGATTCATCGTTCTAACCCTGTCGTCCGCCGCGGCCGTGTACAGGGCGGCAGGGGACGTCGGTTCGACAGCTTTCGTCGCAATCAGCTACGGCGCTCTTCTCCTCCTCTTCCGCTGCCTTCGAGCGTTCGAGCGCGCACCGCCGGGCGCCGCCGAAATAAGGGAGCGGCTCAAGCGCAAAGTTTGGTGCCTGTGCACGCTGCTTACCACGCTGTTTACCTGGAAAGTTGCCGGCGTTATGCCGTGGCCAGCCGCGGTGGCCGTGTGGGCTCTCGCCGTGGCCACTTCAGTCGGTGGCTTCCTTGTCCTGTTTCACTGTCGTCCATGAATATCTCAGTACTGTATGTTGGTCTTTTGCTACTAATTATGCACGACGTGTTTTTGCATATACGTTCGGTAAGATCCAAGTTAAAAATTGTTTGCGCTCAGGCATACAGTCGGTAAATATTTCATTTCTGAACAATCTCATAGTCGGTAAATATTTTATTTGTGAACAATCTTTTTTTTAGGAAGCATGAAGTATACTCATGATTAACTCTTTTTTTTATTGTAAACTGAACTAGCTGAAATTTATTTGCATATTGTATGTGTGTGATGTAGTACGTGCTTTCACTGTAAGATACAAGGTTTTGTATCCAATAAGCTACCATCATTATTGATGAACGAACTCGTTTTGTATACACAATGCTCATATTGTGAGTCTAAGTGGTGCATATATAGAGACCAGCTATGACTGGGCATATTTTTTTCCTTTGGTGTTTACTACTTAACAATATCTACGTTCGGTAAGATCCAAGTTAAAAATTGTTTGCCCTCAAGTATTCAGTCAGTAAATATTTCATTTCTGAACAATCTCTCTCTTTTGTTTTGGTCTTGAAGAATTCGATCGCGCTGGAAGGCGTGCTGTTGGTGAATGAGATGCATGGTGACTATTTTATTGTAAACTGAACTAGCTGAAATTTATTTACATATTATACGTGTGATGTAGTGCCTTCACTGTAAGATTCAAGGTTTTGTATTGTAAGACCATGTGGTTAGGTCTACGTTATTTTGATGATGAATAATTGACAATAGTTAATTTGCTATGATAAATTATTGGTGATTTCATTTATCGATGTTATGCGAGGTTAGCGTGTGTGCGTATGGACTGATGTTGGTCAAGTTGAGACAAACTTGTGCCGGAAAGAATGTTCTTTGGTCTTTGCATGTGCAGGTTAAGCATGGAGATTAAAGGTAGATGATGCGTGGAGAAGCTACGGGAGGTGCGGTCCTGGAGGCTTCGATATGAGACGAGTTAGAAAAGTTGAAATTTTGGAAAAACCCGTGTTAGGAAGGGTTTCGGGTCCCTTTGGTGTTGGAATTGGATTAGAACTCGTGGGCTTAAGGTAAGCCCAGGTTTTGGGCCCTAGACTATAAATAGAGGTGGGGTTGGAGGCAACCCTGTGGTTTTTGGGGGAGACTAATTTCGTGCTAGGGTTTAGGAGTGCTAAGAGAGGGCACTTTGTAGCCACCATGATTCAGAAATAAAATAGATCTATTCCGAAAAAAAACGACGGCGGCGTCTCGTCCTCGTCTCCGTTCGGCGCGGCCGTTTCCTTGCGCGTCGTGACATCTCGCAGATCCTCTCCACACGACGCGGTGCGGCTCAAAATCTTGCCTCGGCACGACACTCCACGGCGTTTCTTCACAGGCGACATCTCTAAATTCTACGCAGCGCTTCCCGAGGCAGCAACGTCCACGTCCTCGTGCGCCAGAGGTGCGTGGTGTACTTGTTTTCTACGCGCGTGGCTTCTCGATCCACATCGTCGATTGGGCGTCACATGTAGCGCAATTGAGTTGCAGCTGTGCCATTGCTTTTCTGCGTGCGAGGCTTCTTGATCTGAGTTTGCATGTCACAGTACCATTGCTTTTATTGCATTGGGTCTTGGTCAATTCTACCAGCATATGCTGTCATTGCATACAGGTCATTATTGTCTTGATTCACGTGACTAAAAAGTATTGTTTTTCTATTAACTTCATAGCTAACCACATCATTGATTTGTTCTGCCATCCATGAAAGTCACGTTTGCTAAGCCAATGGATTTGAATACTTTATTATTACAATGGTTCATGCATGTTTAATCTATCCGATTGCTGTTAGGTTTTTAATTATTCACTACAGTACCAAATAAGTAATCTACTTCGGTACACAAGAAAAATATTTCCTTGTTTTTTTGTTTGCTTGTCTTTATTAGCAAAAAAAAATATATACATATATAGATTTGAAGAAAAGCTTCTGGTGCGCCCTGCAATCATTCACCCCCCTCTGATTGCCATCGACGATCCTACAACTTGTCCCACTCTAGCTAAAGAGAATGAGTACTTGAAAGACACTTTAGAGAGATATTCTTTTGGCAAGAAAAATTTAGATATGATTCTAGACAAGTCAAAAATAATTGTGAAGAATCGTGATCTAGGATTTAATTTTGTTGAGCATGCCAAGAATAATCCTCCTAAGGTTATTAAGCCTCTTGAACCTGGAAAGATTGAAGTAAAACTTGAACCAAAACAAACTGTGTTTAAATCTGCTGGCTTTGTACAAAAATCATCGAATCATGGTATAGGTGCTAGCTCATCCTCTCAAAATAATTCTGGTAATGTAAAATTTCAATGCACCTATTGTGGAAGAGATGGTCATTTGCATGAATTTTGCTTTAGACGTGCTAAGAAAGAGAAGAAGGAAAGATTGAATGCTTTAAAACAAAAACGTGCATTGTCGTTTGTTCCTAGATCACATGTGAAAGCTATGTTTTTAGAGAACTTTCATGATGGCTTTAAATCTGCTTCACATGCACGTGGCTTTGGTTATAGCTTTGTTGCTCCTGTTCGTCGTGTGTCTCAGTACTGGATTCCTAGATCTTATTTCACTAACCCCAGTACTGTGAGACCAATGTTTCCTGTGATGTAAGAACAACTGACAAGGATGGAGAACATGAGCTCGATTGGGTTCCGGTCTTTTTCATCATTTGATTGGAACATTTGATGGTTCTTCACTCCTTTGGGAGCTTCCAAGAGATTTCACTTTTTGAGACCATGTGGAAAAGGTGATGTTGTCTTACATCTTGTTAGATTCTCAAGTTGCTGATATTCTCACTACGTCGCTTAATATTTCTCGTTTTGCTCATATACGAAGTGAGATGGGTATGTTATATCTTGGGATTGTTCTGAGGGGGAGCTTGTTTAAAAATTTCAGAAGCTTTATTTATTATACTTGTCAAATAAATCAATAAGTCCAAGCCATTGAAATTAAATGAGTTGTAGAGCTCTCTTTATCATATTTACTCATATGCTATGTAGCTTTGATCATGACTAGTTATAATTAATTTGCTATACTTGAACTAAAATATGACACGGCGGAATACTTTGACTAGATTGATTATAGGTAGTACTCTACGATGTTCATCGAAAAGGATTAGCTTGATTGTGAGTCTTATTTTAAATCTTGGCTATGAGGCTTGCATGTTTCATATGACGATCTTTTATGATCACTCAATTTGGCATGTTATAAAAAAATAAGCAATAAAAAAATTGAAAAGATGTATGCTTCAAGCATGCCATGGTATAAAAAAAAGAAAAATGCACAAAAAGTGCACAAATGAAAGGAAGTATGCTTCAAGCATGCCACCATCTAAAGCAAGTATGCTACAAGCATTTCATTATGAAAAGAAGTATGCTACAAGCATGCCACATGCCTATGAATTGAGTGTTGAGCAATAGATTGCTATATGAGACTGCTAGCTCGTCTAGATTTAAAATTTGCTTCACTTTTAGGCTTTGACTTTTCGTAGTAATATCTCATTGTGCTCTTTATAATTGGTTTGGTCATTGTTGTGATGTCTGTCATTAATATAAATTGCTTAATCATGCTTAAGACTGGTTTTGACATTGCTATATGATATATGACTTTATATGATCTGGACAGCTCTACTAAGAAATATGGCTTGGTTCTTTTATTTAATCAATGCACAATGACTTGTATAATTTACAAAGCTTCTTGATTTTTACTCTCATTGCTCCCTTTTAGAATTGTTCATTTTCTGAATTTTCTTGATGATTACATTGCCAAAGGGGGAGAGATTTGGTGTGTTTTGAGAGATATTGGAGACATTTACTAACTTTGCCTCTCTTGTGTTGAGGGGGAGAGTTTTTGAAAAGATTTAAGATTTATGGCTTAAAATGCTTTTTCGGCTTCAGTTCTTCACTTATATCTATTTGAAGCTAATTCATCATGCTATGTTGAGGTGTTGTCAATGTATTCATCAAGGGGGAGATTGTAAGACCATGTGGTTAGGTCTACGTTATTTTGATGATGAATAATTGACAATGGTTAATTTGCTATGATGAATTATTGGTGATTTCATTTATCGATGTTATGCGAGGTTAGCGTGTGTGCGTATGGACTGATGTTGGTCAAGTTGAGACGAACTTGTGCCGGAAAGAATGTTCTTTGGTCTTTGCATGTGCAGGTTAAGCATGGAGGCGATCATGGTCGGTGACGAGGTGGACCGGGACTAGGATGGGGAGATCCGAGGTTCAGACGGTCAAGGAGGTCACGAGATGGTCGGGCTCATGCTTGGGGCGCATGGAGATTAAAGGTAGATGATGCGTGGAGAAGCTACGGGAGGTGCGGTCCTGGAGGCTTCGATATGAGACGAGTTAGAAAAGTTGAAATTTTGGAAAAACCCGTGTTAGGAAGGGTTTCGGGTCCCTTTGGTGTTGGAATTGGATTAGAACTCGTGGGCTTAGGGTAAGCCCAGGTTTTGGGCCCTAGACTATAAATAGAGGTGGGGTTGGAGGCAACCCTGTGGTTTTTGGGGGAGACTAATTTCGTGCTAGGGTTTAGGAGTGCTAAGAGAGGGCACTTTGTAGCCACCATGATTCAGAAATAAAATAGATCTATTCCGAAAAAAAACGACGGCGGCGTCTCGTCCTCGTCTCCGTTCGGCGCGGCCGTTTCCTTGCGCGTCGTGACATCTCGCAGATCCTCTCCACACGACGCGGTGCGGCTCAAAATCTTGCCTCGGCACGACACTCCACGGCGTTTCTTCACAGGCGACATCTCTAAATTCTACGCAGCGCTTCCCGAGGCAGCAACGTCCACGTCCTCGTGCGCCAGAGGTGCGTGGTGTACTTGTTTTCTACGCGCGTGGCTTCTCGATCCACATCGTCGATTGGGCGTCACATGTAGCGCAATTGAGTTGCAGCTGTGCCATTGCTTTTCTGCGTGCGAGGCTTCTTGATCTGAGTTTGCATGTCACAGTACCATTGCTTTTATTGCATTGGGTCTTGGTCAATTCTACCAGCATATGCTGTCATTGCATACAGGTCATTATTGTCTTGATTCACGTGACTAAAAAGTATTGTTTTTCTATTAACTTCATAGCTAACCACATCATTGATTTGTTCTGCCATCCATGAAAGTCACGTTTGCTAAGCCAATGGATTTGAATACTTTATTATTACAATGGTTCATGCATGTTTAATCTATCCGATTGCTGTTAGGTTTTTAATTATTCACTACAGTACCAAATAAGTAATCTACTTCGGTACACAAGAAAAATATTTCCTTGTTTTTTTGTTTGCTTGTCTTTATTAGCAAAAAAAAATATATACATATATAGATTTGAAGAAAAGCTTCTGGTGCGCCCTGCAATCATTCACCCCCCTCTGATTGCCATCGACGATCCTACAACTTGTCCCACTCTAGCTAAAGAGAATGAGTACTTGAAAGACACTTTAGAGAGATATTCTTTTGGCAAGAAAAATTTAGATATGATTCTAGACAAGTCAAAAATAATTGTGAAGAATCGTGATCTAGGATTTAATTTTGTTGAGCATGCCAAGAATAATCCTCCTAAGGTTATTAAGCCTCTTGAACCTGGAAAGATTGAAGTAAAACTTGAACCAAAACAAACTGTGTTTAAATCTGCTGGCTTTGTACAAAAATCATCGAATCATGGTATAGGTGCTAGCTCATCCTCTCAAAATAATTCTGGTAATGTAAAATTTCAATGCACCTATTGTGGAAGAGATGGTCATTTGCATGAATTTTGCTTTAGACGTGCTAAGAAAGAGAAGAAGGAAAGATTGAATGCTTTAAAACAAAAACGTGCATTGTCGTTTGTTCCTAGATCACATGTGAAAGCTATGTTTTTAGAGAACTTTCATGATGGCTTTAAATCTGCTTCACATGCACGTGGCTTTGGTTATAGCTTTGTTGCTCCTGTTCGTCGTGTGTCTCAGTACTGGATTCCTAGATCTTATTTCACTAACCCCAGTACTGTGAGACCAATGTTTCCTGTGATGTAAGAACAACTGACAAGGATGGAGAACATGAGCTCGATTGGGTTCCGGTCTTTTTCATCATTTGATTGGAACATTTGATGGTTCTTCACTCCTTTGGGAGCTTCCAAGAGATTTCACTTTTTGAGACCATGTGGAAAAGGTGATGTTGTCTTACATCTTGTTAGATTCTCAAGTTGCTGATATTCTCACTACGTCGCTTAATATTTCTCGTTTTGCTCATATACGAAGTGAGATGGGTATGTTATATCTTGGGATTGTTCTGAGGGGGAGCTTGTTTAAAAATTTCAGAAGCTTTATTTATTATACTTGTCAAATAAATCAATAAGTCCAAGCCATTGAAATTAAATGAGTTGTAGAGCTCTCTTTATCATATTTACTCATATGCTATGTAGCTTTGATCATGACTAGTTATAATTAATTTGCTATACTTGAACTAAAATATGACACGGCGGAATACTTTGACTAGATTGATTATAGGTAGTACTCTACGATGTTCATCGAAAAGGATTAGCTTGATTGTGAGTCTTATTTTAAATCTTGGCTATGAGGCTTGCATGTTTCATATGACGATCTTTTATGATCACTCAATTTGGCATGTTATAAAAAAATAAGCAATAAAAAAATTGAAAAGATGTATGCTTCAAGCATGCCATGGTATAAAAAAAAGAAAAATGCACAAAAAGTGCACAAATGAAAGGAAGTATGCTTCAAGCATGCCACCATCTAAAGCAAGTATGCTACAAGCATTTCATTATGAAAAGAAGTATGCTACAAGCATGCCACATGCCTATGAATTGAGTGTTGAGCAATAGATTGCTATATGAGACTGCTAGCTCGTCTAGATTTAAAATTTGCTTCACTTTTAGGCTTTGACTTTTCGTAGTAATATCTCATTGTGCTCTTTATAATTGGTTTGGTCATTGTTGTGATGTCTGTCATTAATATAAATTGCTTAATCATGCTTAAGACTGGTTTTGACATTGCTATATGATATATGACTTTATATGATCTGGACAGCTCTACTAAGAAATATGGCTTGGTTCTTTTATTTAATCAATGCACAATGACTTGTATAATTTACAAAGCTTCTTGATTTTTACTCTCATTGCTCCCTTTTAGAATTGTTCATTTTCTGAATTTTCTTGATGATTACATTGCCAAAGGGGGAGAGATTTGGTGTGTTTTGAGAGATATTGGAGACATTTACTAACTTTGCCTCTCTTGTGTTGAGGGGGAGAGTTTTTGAAAAGATTTAAGATTTATGGCTTAAAATGCTTTTTCGGCTTCAGTTCTTCACTTATATCTATTTGAAGCTAATTCATCATGCTATGTTGAGGTGTTGTCAATGTATTCATCAAGGGGGAGATTGTAAGACCATGTGGTTAGGTCTACGTTATTTTGATGATGAATAATTGACAATGGTTAATTTGCTATGATGAATTATTGGTGATTTCATTTATCGATGTTATGCGAGGTTAGCGTGTGTGCGTATGGACTGATGTTGGTCAAGTTGAGACGAACTTGTGCCGGAAAGAATGTTCTTTGGTCTTTGCATGTGCAGGTTAAGCATGGAGGCGATCATGGTCGGTGACGAGGTGGACCGGGACTAGGATGGGGAGATCCGAGGTTCAGACGGTCAAGGAGGTCACGAGATGGTCGGGCTCATGCTTGGGGCGCATGGAGATTAAAGGTAGATGATGCGTGGAGAAGCTACGGGAGGTGCGGTCCTGGAGGCTTCGATATGAGACGAGTTAGAAAAGTTGAAATTTTGGAAAAACCCGTGTTAGGAAGGGTTTCGGGTCCCTTTGGTGTTGGAATTGGATTAGAACTCGTGGGCTTAGGGTAAGCCCAGGTTTTGGGCCCTAGACTATAAATAGAGGTGGGGTTGGAGGCAACCCTGTGGTTTTTGGGGGAGACTAATTTCGTGCTAGGGTTTAGGAGTGCTAAGAGAGGGCACTTTGTAGCCACCATGATTCAGAAATAAAATAGATCTATTCCGAAAAAAAACGACGGCGGCGTCTCGTCCTCGTCTCCGTTCGGCGCGGCCGTTTCCTTGCGCGTCGTGACATCTCGCAGATCCTCTCCACACGACGCGGTGCGGCTCAAAATCTTGCCTCGGCACGACACTCCACGGCGTTTCTTCACAGGCGACATCTCTAAATTCTACGCAGCGCTTCCCGAGGCAGCAACGTCCACGTCCTCGTGCGCCAGAGGTGCGTGGTGTACTTGTTTTCTACGCGCGTGGCTTCTCGATCCACATCGTCGATTGGGCGTCACATGTAGCGCAATTGAGTTGCAGCTGTGCCATTGCTTTTCTGCGTGCGAGGCTTCTTGATCTGAGTTTGCATGTCACAGTACCATTGCTTTTATTGCATTGGGTCTTGGTCAATTCTACCAGCATATGCTGTCATTGCATACAGGTCATTATTGTCTTGATTCACGTGACTAAAAAGTATTGTTTTTCTATTAACTTCATAGCTAACCACATCATTGATTTGTTCTGCCATCCATGAAAGTCACGTTTGCTAAGCCAATGGATTTGAATACTTTATTATTACAATGGTTCATGCATGTTTAATCTATCCGATTGCTGTTAGGTTTTTAATTATTCACTACAGTACCAAATAAGTAATCTACTTCGGTACACAAGAAAAATATTTCCTTGTTTTTTTGTTTGCTTGTCTTTATTAGCAAAAAAAAATATATACATATATAGATTTGAAGAAAAGCTTCTGGTGCGCCCTGCAATCATTCACCCCCCTCTGATTGCCATCGACGATCCTACAACTTGTCCCACTCTAGCTAAAGAGAATGAGTACTTGAAAGACACTTTAGAGAGATATTCTTTTGGCAAGAAAAATTTAGATATGATTCTAGACAAGTCAAAAATAATTGTGAAGAATCGTGATCTAGGATTTAATTTTGTTGAGCATGCCAAGAATAATCCTCCTAAGGTTATTAAGCCTCTTGAACCTGGAAAGATTGAAGTAAAACTTGAACCAAAACAAACTGTGTTTAAATCTGCTGGCTTTGTACAAAAATCATCGAATCATGGTATAGGTGCTAGCTCATCCTCTCAAAATAATTCTGGTAATGTAAAATTTCAATGCACCTATTGTGGAAGAGATGGTCATTTGCATGAATTTTGCTTTAGACGTGCTAAGAAAGAGAAGAAGGAAAGATTGAATGCTTTAAAACAAAAACGTGCATTGTCGTTTGTTCCTAGATCACATGTGAAAGCTATGTTTTTAGAGAACTTTCATGATGGCTTTAAATCTGCTTCACATGCATGTGGCTTTGGTTATAGCTTTGTTGCTCCTGTTCGTCGTGTGTCTCAGTACTGGATTCCTAGATCTTATTTCACTAACCCCAGTACTGTGAGACCAATGTTTCCTGTGATGTAAGAACAACTGACAAGGATGGAGAACATGAGCTCGATTGGGTTCCGGTCTTTTTCATCATTTGATTGGAACATTTGATGGTTCTTCACTCCTTTGGGAGCTTCCAAGAGATTTCACTTTTTGAGACCATGTGGAAAAGGTGATGTTGTCTTACATCTTGTTAGATTCTCAAGTTGCTGATATTCTCACTACGTCGCTTAATATTTCTCGTTTTGCTCATATACGAAGTGAGATGGGTATGTTATATCTTGGGATTGTTCTGAGGGGGAGCTTGTTTAAAAATTTCAGAAGCTTTATTTATTATACTTGTCAAATAAATCAATAAGTCCAAGCCATTGAAATTAAATGAGTTGTAGAGCTCTCTTTATCATATTTACTCATATGCTATGTAGCTTTGATCATGACTAGTTATAATTAATTTGCTATACTTGAACTAAAATATGACACGGCGGAATACTTTGACTAGATTGATTATAGGTAGTACTCTACGATGTTCATCGAAAAGGATTAGCTTGATTGTGAGTCTTATTTTAAATCTTGGCTATGAGGCTTGCATGTTTCATATGACGATCTTTTATGATCACTCAATTTGGCATGTTATAAAAAAATAAGCAATAAAAAAATTGAAAAGATGTATGCTTCAAGCATGCCATGGTATAAAAAAAAGAAAAATGCACAAAAAGTGCACAAATGAAAGGAAGTATGCTTCAAGCATGCCACCATCTAAAGCAAGTATGCTACAAGCATTTCATTATGAAAAGAAGTATGCTACAAGCATGCCACATGCCTATGAATTGAGTGTTGAGCAATAGATTGCTATATGAGACTGCTAGCTCGTCTAGATTTAAAATTTGCTTCACTTTTAGGCTTTGACTTTTCGTAGTAATATCTCATTGTGCTCTTTATAATTGGTTTGGTCATTGTTGTGATGTCTGTCATTAATATAAATTGCTTAATCATGCTTAAGACTGGTTTTGACATTGCTATATGATATATGACTTTATATGATCTGGACAGCTCTACTAAGAAATATGGCTTGGTTCTTTTATTTAATCAATGCACAATGACTTGTATAATTTACAAAGCTTCTTGATTTTTACTCTCATTGCTCCCTTTTAGAATTGTTCATTTTCTGAATTTTCTTGATGATTACATTGCCAAAGGGGGAGAGATTTGGTGTGTTTTGAGAGATATTGGAGACATTTACTAACTTTGCCTCTCTTGTGTTGAGGGGGAGAGTTTTTGAAAAGATTTAAGATTTATGGCTTAAAATGCTTTTTCGGCTTCAGTTCTTCACTTATATCTATTTGAAGCTAATTCATCATGCTATGTTGAGGTGTTGTCAATGTATTCATCAAGGGGGAGATTGTAAGACCATGTGGTTAGGTCTACGTTATTTTGATGATGAATAATTGACAATGGTTAATTTGCTATGATGAATTATTGGTGATTTCATTTATCGATGTTATGCGAGGTTAGCGTGTGTGCGTATGGACTGATGTTGGTCAAGTTGAGACGAACTTGTGCCGGAAAGAATGTTCTTTGGTCTTTGCATGTGCAGGTTAAGCATGGAGGCGATCATGGTCGGTGACGAGGTGGACCGGGACTAGGATGGGGAGATCCGAGGTTCAGACGGTCAAGGAGGTCACGAGATGGTCGGGCTCATGCTTGGGGCGCATGGAGATTAAAGGTAGATGATGCGTGGAGAAGCTACGGGAGGTGCGGTCCTGGAGGCTTCGATATGAGACGAGTTAGAAAAGTTGAAATTTTGGAAAAACCCGTGTTAGGAAGGGTTTCGGGTCCCTTTGGTGTTGGAATTGGATTAGAACTCGTGGGCTTAGGGTAAGCCCAGGTTTTGGGCCCTAGACTATAAATAGAGGTGGGGTTGGAGGCAACCCTGTGGTTTTTGGGGGAGACTAATTTCGTGCTAGGGTTTAGGAGTGCTAAGAGAGGGCACTTTGTAGCCACCATGATTCAGAAATAAAATAGATCTATTCCGAAAAAAAACGACGGCGGCGTCTCGTCCTCGTCTCCGTTCGGCGCGGCCGTTTCCTTGCGCGTCGTGACATCTCGCAGATCCTCTCCACACGACGCGGTGCGGCTCAAAATCTTGCCTCGGCACGACACTCCACGGCGTTTCTTCACAGGCGACATCTCTAAATTCTACGCAGCGCTTCCCGAGGCAGCAACGTCCACGTCCTCGTGCGCCAGAGGTGCGTGGTGTACTTGTTTTCTACGCGCGTGGCTTCTCGATCCACATCGTCGATTGGGCGTCACATGTAGCGCAATTGAGTTGCAGCTGTGCCATTGCTTTTCTGCGTGCGAGGCTTCTTGATCTGAGTTTGCATGTCACAGTACCATTGCTTTTATTGCATTGGGTCTTGGTCAATTCTACCAGCATATGCTGTCATTGCATACAGGTCATTATTGTCTTGATTCACGTGACTAAAAAGTATTGTTTTTCTATTAACTTCATAGCTAACCACATCATTGATTTGTTCTGCCATCCATGAAAGTCACGTTTGCTAAGCCAATGGATTTGAATACTTTATTATTACAATGGTTCATGCATGTTTAATCTATCCGATTGCTGTTAGGTTTTTAATTATTCACTACAGTACCAAATAAGTAATCTACTTCGGTACACAAGAAAAATATTTCCTTGTTTTTTTGTTTGCTTGTCTTTATTAGCAAAAAAAAATTATATACATATATAGATTTGAAGAAAAGCTTCTGGTGCGCCCTGCAATCATTCACCCCCCTCTGATTGCCATCGACGATTCTACATGTATCTAATAAGCCACCATCATTATTGGTGCATGAACTCGTTTTGTATACACAATGCTCCCATTGTGAATGTAATTGGTGCATACATAGAGACTAGCTATGATTGGACATATATTTTTTTTGGAAGTGCTAAGGAGCACTTGAGTGTTTTTTGTGATTGGGAGCACTTAAAATTTGAGGCGCTGGATCTCTATCTAACTGATCCCCGAACCTTCTCTCCGAAAAAACGAATCTGAGCCGTTGGATAGAGGATCCCTCATACCACCCTCTCTAAAAAAGTATGAGTGCTTTGAATCTGATGCGTTGAATGGAGATCCAATGTTCAAAAAATCTAAGTGATTCTAATCCTAAAGAAATACTTGAGTGCTCCCTATACATCACCATTTTTTTCCATTAGTGATTACTAAACAACACTTTTTGAGTGTTTTCTTTGCAAAAAAAAGACACTCTATCTCAGTATAATTTGTTCTCGGCGGTTGGTGGCAATGTAACCGGTGATCAACAGTGGCAAATGGTAGGCATCGATTTAGTTTTTAAGGTTCACTGGGCCCCACCAATAGATCTCTTTGGTCAGTCGGGACACCGACTCAAAAGAGGGCAATAGGCGATAGGTGTCACCGGTGATGTAGAGTCAGGTGACTTGTACAGAGTTTTTTAGAATTCACAGAGAGATGTTATAAAGAGTTATAAATGTATCTGAGTAAGATTAGAACTTCTACTCTATTTGAATTATAATTTCTACTCTAACTTTGAGAAAGAGTAAGAGAAACTATATAAACCATATAGATGAGCATGAAGAAGCAATATAACAACCAAATCTACTTATCCAAAGCAGAGGACATACTAAGGATTATAGATTAGGATATTGTTTAGTAACTAGATTCTTATATAGAGTAAAGATAAGGGTCCTAAAAGATTCGAGATGGTTGTGAGTGACTGACAAATCTCTTGTATTTTTTGAGGTTGTACTTAAGTAATTTGTGGTTGGTTTCATCAAATCTTTTCTCTTGTCGTGGTTGCTTTAATGTTGTTGTTTTAGTTATCTCTACGAGATTTATTTTTTTCGTTCATGATACCATGCATGCTCGTGCCATATCTCACAAACTCTGATCTGATCTGGGGCTACTGCGCATAAGAAGGAGTGTAATAGACGACAAGCACAAGGAGGTAAAGTTAGGTTTTAGCTAGTAGCGGATAGGCAAGGGAGTCCATACAAGGAAGCAGTGGTGGAGCCACCTCTAGGCGACTGTCTGGGTTCATCAGTGAACTGTGCTGTGAAACTTCTCTACCGTTGGAGGGATTAAGGATGATGTTTTTCCAACTAAACACTTGTCGTAGTTAGGTTTGCCTAGGTTCTAAAAAAGGGTGTGTATAGGTATCACCCGGATGTTTTCTTCCTAACCCCTAAAGGGTGTGTATAGGTATCACCCGGATGTTTTCTTCCTAACAATCATCCAAATTTCTGATTGTTGGATTAGAGATCCAACGGTCTCTTTTTTTGAAGGGGGGACATTTTTTTTGGAGGGAGGAGATGTTTTTTTGGAGGGGGCGGGGAGAATTCGTGACCGTTAGATCTCTAATCCAACGGTCACAAATCTGGATGATAGTTAGAAAGAAAACATCCGGATGATATTTATCAATACCCCTAAAAAATTCCTAGCTCCACTATTGTAGGGAAAGAGGATGTTAATTTATCAACGATCAGAAAGGGGAGAAAAGGTGGCATGGGGCAACGAGGTGGCGGCAGTGGTCGGCGTCAAAAGCGGTAGTGCTTAACATCGGAAAGGCCTCACTGGTGTGGGTAGGAGTGGGAGTGCGCTGGAGTGGTGTCAGGTCGTAATTGAGGAAGGCGATGGGTTAAGACTGGCACTTAAAATATGTGAGAAAAGAGGGTGGGAATGTATTCCCTTAAAACTTGATCGATCATCTATAATCTTAACTTTTTTTGAAAGAACGCACGAGTGTTCCCTGCCTTTTAGGAAGAAAGAAAGAAAATTATTCTTTTATGCGAGCAATTGAAGTACTTACTATACAGTATACTAGCCTCAAAGGCGCAGCGACACGCCGCGCCAGCCACCGTATGTACCAAAGTAAAAGAGGCGATAATTCGTGAGGAGTTTTTTAAAAAAAATCGAGGACAAATACGTAATTTCGGGAAAATCAGAGGGGTTTTTTGTAAAAAAACGAGGACCTGTAAGGACTTGTATGTAAGTAAATAAGGACCTATATGTAATTTTGAAAACCCGCGGGGCGCTATCCAAAAATTTTTTTCTTAAAAAAACTTACAGGGACCTTTTCGCGAGGAAAAAGGACCTTTACGTAATTTCCAAAAACGCAAGGAAAGTGCCTCGACCGGCCGTACGCGAATTTCGTCCGCCACGCGCCGGCCGGCCGAGCATTCGAGGCGACGTGGATGCCCTGGGGGGGGCCGGAATCCCCCAGGTTTGTTTAGTGTATTATTTTAGATGACCTGCACACTACATTTAAAAATAATGCTGTTTTGAGCTGCTTATAATTTGCATCTATCTTATAGGCTCAAGTAACCGTCCTATTTGATCTGGTTTTAGGTCATGCATTACTTCCCTTTTCGCCAGGAACACTTGATTTCAGAAAAACATAGTTTCTTTCTTTAAGTTAAATAAACAGAGCAAGCATACAACTTTACTCAACGAATTTTACACTTTTTGCATTTGCACGTACGACCATCTTACAACGCAGTTCACATCTCAGTGCCAACGTGAATCCGCTCTCTCAAATTGTGGACCAGAAGAGGACTGAGCATAGCTCATTGCCTCACTTGGTGGGTGTGCAGTGGTAAGCTCTCGCCGCCAGCATTTGAAGCCTGGCTTTGACTAGGGGTGAAAATGGGTCGGGTTAATCCCGACCGATCCGGCACCGAATCCGATTGGTACCGAATCCGACTAGTACCGAATCCGGAGAAAAAAATATGGGTTAGGATATGGTAACAGCAATATCCGTCCGAATCCGAATATCCGTCCGAATCCAATACGTCTTCAAGTATGATTTCAAGTTAGTGCTACTATTTGACGTTTCATTTTCTTTTGTAATGGTAAATAAAATTTTCCACATCAGCTATTAAATAGTAACATCAAGTCAGTGCATCCTACTCCATTTACTGCACTGTATGCATTCCTTATAAACAAGTAGGGGTGCAAACGAATTGGGTTAATCCCGACCGATCCGACACCGAATCCGATTGGTACCAAATCCGATTGATACCGAATCCGGAGAAAAAATATGGGTTAGGATATGGTAACAGCAATATCCGTCCGAATCCGATCTGTTTTCACCCCTAGCTTTGACTCTCATATTTACTGAATATTTGAGTGTACACATGCATATTCAGTAAAAAAAAGACGTGCACACGTTCCGTAAGGTCTGATGCCTTGTAAAATTTTCAAGCGTATGTTAGAGGATACGTATGTGTATGTGCGTATGCGTTGGTATAAACGAGGTGCGAGTTACGTGTGTGCCCCTCTGCCTGCTCTCTCGAAAAATTGTGAACCAGAAAGACTGGAGGCGGGGGAGCCCAAGAAGAGACTCCGAGAGGCTGCTAGCCACCAGAACTTTCTTTCCTCTCGTCGTCGTCGTCCGTCTCTCCGCTTCTCTCCCCAAACCCCACCATGGCGCTAGCATCCGGTCCGTCCCGCCCGCTCCTCGACCGCCTTCCCTGCACCGCGCGCCCCCACCTCGCCGTCTCCTCCTCCGCCGCCTACTCGATCCGTTTCCCCGGCGGCGGTAGGCCTGTAATAGGTCACAGGCTGATGTTCAACTGACTGGTTCTTCATGTTCAGATTGAACCAATTTTATCTAGTATCTGATTTACCGGATTTCTAACGAGATGGTTCATCTGTGCTTCTGCAGTCTGCCATCCAAAGAGCCTTGTTTTCATGTTTGGAATGGAGCTGGATTACAGCGACGCTCTTATCGGCGGTGGCTTCTCATAGATAACTACTTAACAGCCCATGTAACTAATCCACGTGTTGACATTATCAATGACATCACCATTCTTACTAATTAAACATTATAGAAAGATCGAAGAATAGAAACAAAACTCAATTTGGTTTCTAATTCTTAAGTGTGTAATCTAGTAGTAGCAAAATCCATATTTGCTTTAAACTCTTGCAAAGTCTAGAAATCACTCCATATGCATTTCGCTAAACACGTTTCTCTTCCTACGCAAGTAAGCAAGGTAACAAACTTCCGCGCCAAGCTGCATTCGAACTCGCACTGCCACTTTGAACCTGATGGATCCGAGAGATGGCGCCGATAACGCCGGCGTCGTCCACTCGGGGATCATCGTTCTAACCCTGACGTCCGCCGCGGCCGTGTACAGGGCGGCAGGGGACGTCGGTTCGACAGCTTTCGTCGCAATCAGCTACGGCGCTCTTCTCCTCCTCTTCCGCTGCCTTCGGGCGTACGAGAGCGCACCGCCGGGCGCCGCCGAAATTAGGGAGCGGCTCAAGCGCAAAGTTTGGTGCCTGTGCACGATGCTCACCACGCTGTTTGCGTGGAAAGTTGCCGGCGTTATGCCGTGGCCCGCCGCGGTGGCCGTGTGGGCTCTCGCCGTGGCCACTTCAGTCGGTGGCTTCCTCGTCCTGTTTCACCGTCGTCTATGAATACCTCAGTACTGTATGTTGGCCTTTTGCTACTAATTATGCATGACGTGTTTTTGCATCTACGTTCGGTGATACCCGAGTTAAAAAAATTGTTTGCGCTTAAGCATACAGTCGGTAAACATTTCATTTATGAATAATCTCTCTTTTTTTAGGAAGCATGGAGTATACTCATGGTTAATTCTTGTTCTCTGAAATTATTTTATGGTCTTGAAGAATTCGATCGAGCTGGAAGACGTGCTGTTGGTGAATCAGATGCATGCATGGGGACGATTTTATTTTAAACTGAACTAGCCGAAATTTATTTACATATTGTACGTGTGATGTAGTGCTTTCACTGTAAGATTAATTCAAGGTTTTGTATCTAATAAGCTACTATCATTATTGATGCACGAACTCGTTTTGTATACACAATGCTCCAATTCTGAATGTAATTGGTGCACACATAGCGACCAGATATGATTGGACATATTTTCTCCTTTGGTGTTCATTAAACAACACTTACTTTGCAAAAAAAAAGACGCTCAGATATCTCATCAGTATAATTCGTGCTCGGCGATCAATGGCAATGTAACTGGTGATCAACAGTACCAAGATGTTTGACATGGACTAGTTGTTTTAGGTTCACTGGCCCCACCAATAAGATCTCTTGGGTCGGTTTGACACCGACTCAAAAGAGGGCAATATGGGATGGTGTCACTTGAGAGGGCAATATGGGATGATGTCACTTGTGAAGTTGAGTAAGGCGATTCATATATTGGTGAGTTTTTTTGTGCTGCAGTTTTTAACTTTTGGTTTAAAATTTTGAATTCTGACTGTTCATGAGAGAGTATGGAGAGAGATACTCACATATGATTTTTGCTGATATAGATGAAGTTAGAATACTGTCTACTATAATTGACTTGTAGATCCCGTTTCGAAAAAATACTCTACTTGAAAGACAGTTACTGTAAAAAGATAAGCTATACGTCTAAAAGAACTCACCCAACTCTTTTAGGATCTGCCTCGCTCATTTCAGCTTCAGCTTCTGGCTTATTTTTCATTATTCATAAATTTTGTCTTTTTCTGAACTTTTGGCTTTTTTGAGCTTTTTTGCCGGTTCTTTTTTTCTCGTATTCGTTTGCGTTGTCCGTGATGAGCTAGAATATGTTTTTTCTATTTTTAATTTTTTTAAATTTAATTACGCCAAATAAGTCACCTTCAGCTACAGTGAAATTTTAGCAGCTACAGTGCAATTTCAGATATAAGCCACAGCTTTTCAGCCCAACTGAATGGGGCCGATGGATGCGCTATAAAGTCAAAGTCATACATGTCAGTTTGCTTGACGTCGAAGAAAAGATTCTTTTGATATTGCCCTTGTCGGTTGCATGAGCGACACGTTTCTCTTCCTACGCAAGTAAGCAAGCTAACAAACTTCCGCGCCAAGCTGCATTCGAACTCGCACTGCCACTTTGAACCTGATGGATCCGAGAGATGGCGCCGATAACGCCGGCGTTGTCCGCGCGGGATTCATCGTTCTAACCCTGACGTCCGCCGCGGCCGTGTACAGGGCGGCAGGGGACGTCGGTTCGATAGCTTTCGTCGCAATCAGCTACGGCGCTCTTCTCCGCAGCGTACGAGCGCGCACCGCCGGGCGCCGCCGAAATTAGGGAGCGGCTCAAGCGCAAAGTTTGGTGCCTGTGCACGCTGCTCACCACGCTGTTTGCGTGGAAAGTTGCCGGCGTTATGCCGTGGCCCGCCGCGGTGGCCGTGTGGGCTCTCGCCGTGGCCACTTCAGTCGGTGGCTTCCTCGTCCTGTTTAACTGTCGTCCATGAATACCTCAGTACTGTATGTTGGTCTTTTGCTACTAATTATGCATGACGTGTTTTTGCATCTACGTTCGGTGATACCCGAGTTAAAAATTGTTTGCGCTTAAGCATACAGTCGGTAAATATTTCATTTCTGAACAATCTCTCTTTTTTAGGAAGCATGGAGAGTATACTCAATGGTTAATTCTTGTTCTCTGAAATTATTTTATGGTCTTGAAGAATTCGATCGAGCTGGAAGGCGTGCTGTTGGTGAACGAGATGCATGGGGACGATTTTATTGTAAACTGAACCAACTGAAATTTATTTACATATTGTACGTGTGATGTAGTGCTTTCATTGTAAGATTCAAGGTTTTGTATCTAATAAGCTACCATCATTATTGATGCACGAACTCGTTTTGTATATACAATGCTCCTATTGTGGATGTAATTGGTGCATACATAGAGACCGGCTATGATGGGACATATTTTTTCCTTTGGTGTTTATTAAACAACACTTACTTTACAAAAAAAAGACGTTCAGATATCTCATCAGTATAATTTGTGCTCGGCGATCAATGGCAATGTAACTGGTGATCAACAGTAGCAAGATGTTTGGCACAGACTAGTTGGTGCTCAGTTGGGCTGAATTTTGGTGGCTTATGGTTGAATTTTCACTGTAGTTGCTTGAAATTACATTGTAGCTGATGGTGGCTTATTTGACATAATTAAAATTAAAAAATTTAAAAATAGAAAAAATAGGTTAGCCCATTACGTATAATACAAACGAATACAACACAAATCGGCAAAAAAAGAGCTCAAAATAAGCTGAAAAGTCAAAAAAAGATGAAATTTAGGAATAGTGAAAAATAAGCTGGAAGCTAGAAACTTAAGCCCAAATGAACAGTGCAGTTTTTTAGGTTCATTGGCCCCATCAATAGATCTCTTGGGTCGGTTTGACACCGACTCAAAAGAGGGCAATATGGGATGATGTCACTTGTGATGTTGAGTCAGGTGATTCATATATTGCTGAGCTTTTTGCTGTAGTTTTTAACTTTTGGTTTAAAGTTTTGAATTTTGACTATTCATGAGAGAGTACGGAGAGAGATATCTACAATTTTTGTTGATATAGATAAAATTAGGATAGTATTCACTGTAATCGATTTGTAGATCTCGTTTTAAAAAGATAGTCATAAACCCAAAAGAATTTATCCGAGTCTTTTAGGATTTAGAGAGGTACTCTATAAAGTCATAGATGTCATCCTTGATGTCCAAGAAAAGATTCTTTTGATATTGCCCTTGTCGGTTCCATCTTTATATATATGTCGCTTGACGCGTTCCTCTGCCTACGCAAGTAAGCAAGTCAACAAACTTGCGCGGCAAGCTGCATTCGAACTCGCACTGCCACTATGAACCGGATGGATCCGAGAGGTGGCGCCGATAACGCCGGCGTCGTCCGCGCAGGATTCATCGCTCTAACCCTGACGTCCGCCGCAGCCGTGTACAGGGCGGCAGGGGACGTCGGTTCGATAGTTTTCGTCGCAATCAGCTACGGCGCTCTTCTCCTGCTCTTCCGTTGCCTTCGGGCGTACGAGCGCGCACCGCCGGGGCGCCGCCGAAATTAGGGAGCGGCTCAAGCGCAAAGTTTGGTGCCTGTGCACGCTGCTCACCACGCTGTTTGCGTGGAAGGTTGCGGGCGTTATGCCGTGGCCCACCGCCGCGGCCGTGTGGGCTCTCGCCGTGGCTACTTCAGTCGTGGCTTCCTTGTCCTGTTTCACCGTCGTTCATGAGTACCTCAGTACTGTATGTTGCTCTTTTGCTACTAATTACGCACGACGTGTTTTTGCATCTACGTTCGGTAATATCCGAGTTAAAAATTGTTTGCGCTCAAACATACAGTCGGTAAATATTTCATTTCTGAATAATATCTCTTTTTTTAGGAAGCATGGAGTATACTCATGGTTAATTCTTGTTCTCTGAAGTTATTTTATGGTCTGGAAGACGTGCTTTTGGTGAATGAGATGCATGGGGGCGATTTTATTGTAAGCTGAACTAGTGAAATTTATTTACATATTGTACGTGTGATGTAGTGCTTTCACTATAAGATTTAAGGTTTTGTATCTAATAAGCTACCATCATTATTGATGCACGAACTCGCTTTGTATACACAATGCTCCAATTGTGAATGTAATTGGTGCATACATAGAGACCAGCTATGATTTGACATATTTTTTCCTTTGGTGTTTATTAAACAACACTTACTTTGCAAAAAAAAAAAGACGCTCAAATATCTCATCAGTATAATTCGTGCTCGGCGATCAATGGCAATGTAACTGGTGATCAACAGTAGCAAGATGTTTGGCACGGACTAGGTGGTGCTCAGTTGGGCTGAATTTTGGTGGCTTATGGTTGAATTTTCACTGTAGTTGCTTGAAATTACATTGTAGCTGATGGTAGCTTATTTGGCATAATTAAAATTAAAAAAATTAAAAATAGAAAAAATAGGTTAGCCCATCACGTATAATACAAACAAATACAGCAAAAATCGGCAAAAAAAAGCTCAAAATAAGCTGAAAAGTCAAAAAAAGACGAAATTTAGAAATAGTGAAAAATAAGCTGGAAGCCAGAAACTTAAGCCCAAATGAACAGTGCAGTTTTTTAGGTTCATTGGCCCCATCAATAGATCTCTTGGGTCGGTTTGACACCGACTCAAAAGAGGGCAATATGGGATGATGTCACTTGTGATGTTGAGTCAGGTGATTCATATATTGTTGAGTTTTTTTGATGTAGTTTTTAACTTTTGGTTTAAAGTTTTGAATTTTGACTATTCACGAGAGAGTACGGAGAGAGATACCTACAATTTTTGTTGATATAGATAAAATTAGGATAGTGTCTACTGTAATCGACTTGTAGATCTCGTTTTGAAAATGTATACTTGAAAACTAGCTACTGTAAAAAGATAGTCATAAACCCAAAAGAATTTATCCAAGTCGTTTAGGATTTAGAGTACGCTATAAAGTCATAGATGTCATCCTTGATGTCCAAGAAAAGATTCTTTTGATATTGCCCTTGTCGGTTCCATCTTTATATATATGTCGCTTGACGCGTTCCTCTGCCTACGCAAGTAAGCAAGTCAACAAACTTGCGCGGCAAGCTGCATTCGAACTCGCACTGCCACTATGAAGTATGAACCTGATGGATCCGAGAGGTGGCGCCGATAACGCCGGCGTCGTCCGCGCGGGATTCATCGCTCTAAGTCTCTAACCCTGACCTCCGCCGCGGCCGTGTACAGGGCGGCAGGGGACGTCGGTTCGATAGTTTTCGTCGCAATCAGCTACGGCGCTCTTCTCCTGCTCTTCCGCTGCCTTCAGGCGTACGAGCGAGCACCGCCGGGCGCCGCCGAAATTAGGGAGCGGCTCAAGCGCAAAGTTTGGTGCCTGTGCACGCTGCTCATCACGCTGTTTGCGTGGAAAGTTGCCGGCGTTATGCCGTGGCCCGCCGCGGTGGCCGTGTGGGCTCTCGCCGTGGCCACTTCAGTCGGTGGCTTCCTCGTCCTGTTTCACCGTTGTCCATGAATACCTCAGTACTGTGTGTTGCTCTTTTGCTACTAATTATGCACGACGTGTTTTTGCATCTACCGATCTACGGTAGGTAATATCCCGAGTTAAAAATTGTTTGCGCTCAAGCATACAGTCGGTTAATATTTCATTTCTGAATAATACCTCTTTTTTTAGGAAGCATGGAGTATACTCATGGTTAATTCTTGTTCTCTGAAATTATTTTATGGTCTTGAAGAATTCGATCAAGCTGGAAGACGTGCTGTTGGTGAATGAGATGCATGGGTACGATTTTATTGTATACTGAACTAGCTGAAATTTATTTACATATTGTACGTGTGATGTAGTGCTTTCACTGTAAGATTCAAGGTTTTGTATCTAATAAGCTACCATCATTATGGATGCACGAACTCGTTGTATACACAATGCTATTGTGAATGTAATTGGTCCATACATAGAGACCAGCTATACTTGGACATATTTTTTTCCTTTGGTGTTTATTGAACAACACTTACTTTGCAAAAAAAAAAAAGACGCTCAGATATCTCATCAGTATAATTCGTGCTTGGCGATCAATGGTAATGTAACTGGTGATCAACAGTAGGCAACAGGGGCGGACCGCCCTTCGGGCATGGTCGGGCGGCCGCCCGAGCTCCGTCGCCGGCGGACCCCCTCCTCCTCCAGAGCCGGTGCCAGCATGGGTGGTTCTTGTTCGCACGAGAAGAGAAGTGTGGTTGTTCTTGTTCGCGGAGGAGAGCGAGGGAGGCAAGAATGAGCAGCGCCACCAGCACCTACGTGGAGAGCGTCGCCTCCTGCCTCCCTCCGACTCCCCTCCTTTGCTCCCCACCTCATGGGGGCCGCCGCCCCCCCGCCCCGCCTCCCCGTGAGGCGACGGGTCGACTTAACGGCGACGGTGGCCTGGGCGACGACGACCACGATGCCAAGCGCCGCGGCACGCAGGGCCCGGCTCCGCCCCCTGCTTTCCCGTGAGAAGCCGTGGCATTTGCGGGCGCAGGCCGTGCGATGTGGTGTGGAAGGAACGCGGGGGGTGGGCGTACGTCTGCTCGTCTCCACCGGCAAGCGTCCTCACCCAAGATTGTTTCTTGGTCCCAATTTTTGCTTCCCGTGGGGAAAAAGATGGTTTCTTGGGGTGAAATGCAGTTTATGTAGAGGTTTTCCCATTGTTTTACTGTTCTTGGTTTGTTGGAAGGGGAAAATTCTAATGTAGTCTGGGTCCTCTGGGAGAGGGGCGATGGGAGGAGGATTTCTTGAGTTTTATGTTTTCTTGTGCAATTGTGTTCTCATGGTTAAGATACTGACAGCAACTGTCTGGTAGTAATATTTTTGGTCCAGTCGGTGATTGACATTAACATTCTAGAGCTACACAAAGTACAAAGCAAAGAAGAATATTCTTAGAGAGTGAAAAATGTGGAACACCTTCTTTGATGCCCCGGACCCTGTAATAGAAAAGTAAATACCTGGAGCACAAATAGATGCCTATGGAAAAACTGGAGTTTTAAACATATAAGATTGAATTAACTGTATGAACGTGGTCAAATTTATGTTGTTGGATCTTGGCAGCAGGTTTTTACAACAGCATAGAATTTGTTTTGAGTTAAATTGATGGAAAATACAAGCTGTTCTGAAATAAAAAGTAATTAGTGAAAAGCCAGTCATTGAGTGTTCTTACCGGGGTTTCTGTTTCTTATTTCTATTGGATTTCATGCATTCTTCTTCTTTCTGTTGTGTTGCTACAGAATTTTAATTGATTAACCAATAACACCTTCATTATATAGGCTAGAATTTGGATGGAGAAAGCATCAAGATATCGATCTACAGTCTGGAAAGTCAAGGGCCCAGGTTAGCGGTCTGCTGTCTAATATATACCCTGCCTACAATTCAAGGGCCCTTCAGTATCTCTTTTTTTTTCGAGAATGGCCCTTCGGTATCTTCAACTTACTAATGTAAAAAAATGCATTTGTACTTCTTCTGTTTGCTGGACCTAACAGATTGTTTTTTGTTGTATGATACAATGCTAGTGACTCAGATTCAGATAGTGCTAAGGAAACAGGCAAATAATGAACTTCAGAGTTAATGAGATTACTGGCAGGTAAGTTTCATGTCCCCATGTGCCACTGTGATCCAGAACTGCCTCTTCTCGAGTGTCCCCAAGTTAGGAGTTACAATTTGGGTTAGTGAAAAAAAATCCTTGTTTGTCACTTGTACAGTTCATTCAATACCCCATACTTTTCATTGACTAGAATACAATTAGACTGCACAAATAAATAGAGGTTTATGTAGATTATGCCAGGAGATTTGTTTCTCAAATCAGCATATCTACATTGTTTTGATAGCTGGCCATGATTAATTTCAGTGTTTATATAGCTTGACCATAATTACTTTTTCTGATTCCGCCCCTAACTGTATTTTATTCCTGGGTCGCCACTGAGTAGCAAGATGTTTGGCATGGACTAGGTGGTGTTCAGTTAGGCTGAATTTTGGTGGCTTATGATTGATTTTCAATGTAGCTGACTGAAATTACAATGTAGTTGATGTTGACTTATTTAACATTAAATAAATTTAAAAAATTAAAAAAAATAGAAAAAATAGGTAACCTATCATGTATAATGCAAACGAATATGGAAAAAAACCGGCAAAAAACCTTAAAATAAGCCGACAAGTCAGAAAAAGATGAATTTAAAAATAGTGAAAAATAAGCTGTAAGCCAGAAACCTAAACCCAAATAAGCAAGGCCAATTTTTTTAGGTTCACTGATCCCACCAATAGATCTCTTGGGTTGGTTGACACTTGACTCAAAAGAGGGCAAATTGGGATGATGTCACTTGTGATGTTGAGTAAGGTAATTCATATATTGGTGAGTTTTGTTGCTGTAGTTTTTAACTTTTGATTTAGATTTTTAAATTCTAACTATTTACAGAGAGAGTATGAAAAGAGATACCTACGATTTTTTGCTGATATAGATAAAGTTAGAATAATATCTACTATAATCGACTTATGGATCCCGTTTTTGAAAAGGTACTCCACTTGAAAACTAGTTACTGTACAACGATAAATCATAAACCCAAAAGAACTTATTCAAGTCTTTTAGGGTTTAGAAAGGTACGCTATAAAGTCACAGAAAGTCCAGTTTCCTTGATGTCCAAGAAAAGATTCTTTTGACATTTCCCTTGTCGGTTGCACTTCTTTATATATATGTCGCTCGACACGTTTCTCTTCAGACGCAAGTAAGCAAGCTAACAAACTTCCGCGCCAAGCTGCATTCGAACTCGCACTGCCACTTTGAACCTGATGGATCCGAGAGATGGCGCCGATAACGCCGGCGTTGTCCGCGCGGGATTCATCGTTCTAACCCTGACGTCCGCCCGCGGCCGTGTACAGGGCGGGCAGGGGACGTCGGTTCGATAGCTTTCGTCGCAATCAGCTACGGCGCTCTTCCTCCGCAGCGTACGAGCGCGCACCGCCGGGCCGCCGCCGAAATTAGGGAGCGGCTCAAGCGCAAAGTTTGGTGGCCTGTGCACGCTGCTCACCACGCTGTTTGCGTGGAAAGTTGCCGGCGTTATGCCGTGGCCCGCCGCGGTGGCCGTGTGGGCTCTCGCCGGCGTGGCCACTTCAGTCGGTGGCTTCCTCGTCCTGTTTAACTGTCGTCCATGAATACCTCAGTACTGTATGTTGGTCTTTTGCTACTAATTATGCATGACGTGTTTTTGCATCTACGTTCGGTGATACCCGAGTTAAAATTGTTTGCGCTTAAGCATACAGTCGGTAAATATTTCATTTTCTGAACAATCTCTCTTTTTTAGGAAGCATGGAGAGTATACTCAATGGTTATATTCTTGTTCTCTGAAATTATTTTATGGTCTTGAAGAATTCGATCGAGCTGGAAGGCGTGCTGTTGGTGAACGAGAATGCATGGGGACGATTTTATTGTAAACTGAACCAACTGAAATTTATTTACATATTGTACGTGTGATGATGTGCTTTCATTGTAAGATTCAAGGTTTTGTATCTAATAAGCTTACCATCATTATTGATGCACGAACTCGTTTTGTATATACAATTGCTCCTATTGTGGATGTAATTGGTGCATACATAGATTACTGAATTTTTTAAGTATTCATTTTTTATTCAGAATTACAGAAATATATATGCAATTTGATTTTTTTTGCACTTTTGCCATATGTCGTCTAACTGTTGGGCGATTCAGGTTAGTCATCCAACCGTTGAGCGACAGGTGGCCAAATCGCCCCCCAACGTTCGGGCGACTTAACCATGTCGGCCTAATGTCCAGTGACTAGGGCATGCGCCGCCCAACGGTCCAGCGACTTTGGCATTTATCGCCCAACTGTTGGACGATTATTAAAAATTATGTAACTATTTATTAATCCGATGAAGATAATTGTAGAGGGTAAATGACAATTATTGTAGGTAGATAACATTTAGCAAATCTTGTTTGTATATTGTTTTTTGTTAAAAAAAGTAAATCAGACAATGTCGGTTGTTCCTTTTGTGATTTTCGTACATTGTAAATAGTATGAAATCTGTTAGACACGCAATAACATTTTGCGATCGTCGTATGTTGTTGTAGTGCAATATATTTTGTTATAAATTTTGTGACAATGACTTCTGTAGTAACGATTCGTAAGTAGAAAGTTAAGTGCTATTGCAATGTAGTACAAAATTTGTACACTGAGAATAAGTTCAGATAAATGACGTGTGGAAAACAACATGATCTATATCGGACAAGGGGGTTACATGGCACGCAGAGTAACGAATCAAGCAAGGTACACGTATCCCTTTAGGGAATGAGAAATACATAGGATATATGGATGAAGAACGTGGAACTACTGCATGGAACGTAGCCATTTGCCCTTCCTTTCGAGCCTCGACGTTAAACTCCTCGGCGGCTTCTTTGGCCTTGGCCGCGATTTCCTTCTTTTTCTCTGTGGAGCTTCGCGCTCCCTACGCATGCATGCCTCGAGATGAGCTTTTGTCTCTCGACGTATATGCTTGGTTTTGCTTATCGTTGCGCTGCTACTCCTCCTGGATCTCTTATGCCCTTTTAACATTCCACTCCTCGAAGTTGAGAGTCCACTGGTCATGTGGGTGGATCTTTAGGTCAATCTACTTGCGGTAGCTACATAGCGGTTCTGGGGACTATGGGTCAACGGAGAGGTTGTTAGTACGTACTTTGAAAGAAAAATAGTAGGGGAATACACTGTAACTAGTCTTTACTGGCTACCGATAACTGCTCGTGTCCCACGGCGGTCCGGATAGTCATAAGAGTAGTTCGCGTAACCCTAGTAACACATGCTTAGGTTGAGCCACTGCTTAGCCCATCACGGACAATGCAAACGAATGCGGGAAAAGAACCGATAAAAAAACTCAAAAAAACCAAAAAACAAAAAGAAGATGAATTTGAAATAGTGATAAATAAGCCAGAAGACAAAAACTCAAACTAAAATGAGCATGGTCTACAACAATTAACGCTAGCTCCTTTCCTTGCACGGCAGGTAAAAAAGCTTCTTCTGCGCGTCAGTCTCCTCCGTGTAGAAGAAAAGATTCTCTTTTGATATTGCCTTGCATCTTCTCCATATATATTTCCGTACTTGGCTTGACCCGTTCCTCTGCCTACGCAAGTTAACAAACTTAGGCGCCAAGCTGCACTCGAACTCGCACTGCCAATTTGAACCTGATGGATCCGAGAGGTGGTGCCGATAACGTCGGCGTCGTCCGCGCGGGGTTCATCGTTCTAACCCTGACCTCCGCCGCGGCCGTGTACAGGGCGGCAGGGGACATCGGTTCGACAGCTTTCGTCGCAATCAGCTACGGCGCTCTTCTCCTCTCTTCCGCTGCCTTCGGGCGTACGAGCGCACACCGCCGGGCGCCGCCGAAATTAGGGAGCTGCTCAAGCGCAAAGTTTGGTGCCTGTGCACGCTGCTCACCACGCTGTTTGCGTGGAAAGTTGCCGGCGTTATGCCGTGGCCCGCCGCGGTGGCCGTGTGGGCTCTCGCCGTGGCCACTTCAGTCGGTGGCTTCCTTGTCCTGTTTCATCGTCGTCCATGAATACGTCAGTACTGTATGTAGGCCTTTTGCTACTAATTATGCACGACGTATTTTTGCATCTACGTTCGGTAAGATCCAAGTTAAAAATTGTTGGCGCTCATACAGTCGGTAAATATTTCATTTCTGAAGAATCTCGTAGTCGGTAAATATTTCATTTCTGAACTATCTCTCTTTTTTTAGGAAGCATGGAGTATGCTCATGATTAACTCTTCTTTTTAGTGTAAATTGAACTAGCTGAAATTTATTTACATATTGAACGTACCTGAAGTAGTGCTTTCACTGTAAGATATAAGGTTTTGTATCCAATAAGCTACCATCGTTATTGATGCACGAACTCGTTCGGTAAGATCCGAGTTAAAAATTGTTTGCGCTAAGCATACAGTCGGTAAATATTTCATTTCTGAACAACATCACTTTTTTTTGGAAGCATGGAGTATACTCATGGTTAATTCTTGTTCTCTGAAATTATTTTATGGTTTTGAAGAATTCGATCGAGCTGGAAGGCGTGTTGTTGGTGAATGAGATGCATGGGGACGATTAAACTGAACTAGCTGAAATTTATTTACATATTGTACGTGTGATGTAGTGCTTTCACTGTCAGATTCAAGGTTTTGTATCTAATAAGCTACCATCATTATTGATGCACGAACTCGTTTTGTATACACAATGCTCTTATTGTGAATGTAATTGGTGCATACATAGAGACCAACTATGATTGGACATATTTTTTTCCTTTGGTGTTTATTAAACAACAAACAAAAAAAAGACGCTCAAATATCTCATCAGTATAATTCGTGCTCGGCGATCAATGGCAATGTAACTGGTGACCAAAAGTAGCAAGATGTTTGGCATGGACTAGTTTTTTTAGGTTCACTGGCCTCACCAATAGATCTCTTGGGTCGGTTTGACACCGACTCAAAAGAGGGCAATATGGGATGACGTCACTTGTGATGTTTGAGTCAGGTGATTCATATATTGGTGAGTTTTTTTTGAGGCTTTTGAATTCTGATTGTTTACGAGAGATTATGGAAAGAAATATCCGCGTGCGATTTTTGCTGATATAAAGGAAGTTATGATAGCATCCACTACAATCGACTTGTAGACCTTGTTTTGAAAAAAGCACTCCACTTAAAAACTAGTTACTGTAAAAAAGACAAGCCATAAGCTTAAAAGAACTCACCAAGTCTTTTAGGATTTAGATAGATGCGCTATAAAGTCATGATATTCTTACTAGGATTAGAACTTATACTTCTATTTGAATTATGATTATTATTCTAAATTGAAGAAGGGGGTAAGACAAACTATATAAACCATGGAGTGACTAAGAAGAAAGAACGTAGTAATCAAGTCTACTCATCCAAAGCAGAGGGCGTACTAAGGATTAGAGGCTAGAATAATCTTTAGCATTTGATTCTTGCATAGAGCATGGATCCGAGGGTCTAAAAAACTCGAGAAGGTTGTGAGAGTGACAAATCTCTTGAACTCTTTTGAGGTTGTGCTTAAGGAATTTGCTGTTCGCTTCGTCAAATCTTCTCTCTCATTGTGGTTGCTTCAACGTCGTTATTTTGGTTCTATCTACGAGAGTCATCTTCTTCATTCTTGATATCGTACATGTTCATGCCATATCTCACAAACTTTGATCTGATTCAGGGGCTGCTGTGCATAAGACGGGGAGGAGGAGGTCTCAGAACAGATTGTTATAAAAAGCATCGTAAAAATAGAGATCAAAAGGATTGGTTGTATTGATTTAACATGAAAAATACTTGTGGGAAAATCTGCAGACTTACGAAGGCAAAAATTACTATATAAAGATAGATTACATGTACAAGGAACCTTGACACATCTAAACCGTGCAATGGTAGGAGTACATATATATGGACTAGGGTTCAAAGCGCTGAACGGAGAAGTAAATTGAATTAGAGTCGGATGCGGTGGTTGTTGCCATGTCTAATACAACTTGGAGCAAGTATTGCTCGGCGCCACGTTTAGCGCAGTATCCAACATGGACACAATAAAGAATTCAGATCACACTTTAACAATCTTCACTTTGAGACGAATTCGCCCCTATAGTTGAAATATGAAAATCGTACGTGTCGTGGATATGGAAGAATGTTTTCCATGTAGGACTAGGTTTTAAGCAAGCTTGGTTGTTTGCTTTTGAGATTACTGAATGCTTAATTGATGTCATGCCTGGCAATTTAAGCATTACTGCTTTGACAGAATTCCAATTCCCGATATATATTGCCAGCCTGTATTGCCTTTTGAGTTACTAATTTAGGTTCTTGTTGCTTACTCAGTTCTGTGCGTGGCAATTTTGTTGTCCTCACTAGGTTCATCACCAGACCAACCCCATCCAAAAATCCAAGTAGTAGATCTTACAACCACTACTAGACGATAGTTCTTTAGGGGAAACAGTTACATTCTCCTAGACAAACCTATTTCTGTTTACAGTACCAGGTGAGAGCAGTTGCCTGTTCCTAGACACTCCAATTTCTGTGTGCAGTATAAGGGAATAATAGATGCATTATTTATACATCAATTTGGTCATTATGCTGTATCTACACAGTAATATATAGTTATAGGGGCCTAGGGCTTGTGTGCACAAGTCCTTATCTATTTAAGGGGATTAAGTGAAGAAGTTTGGTAGTTATAATCTTTCTCTCCTTTTAAAA